>JAQFXY010000058.1:0-75117 GCA_034693865.1 Ceratophysella sigillata
GAGTATGTCAGAAAGACAAGGAGAGTAAATGCACTCTGACACGTTTGTATATTTTTCATTTCGTTTTTATTTTCCTGTAGTGAAAGGTGAAATACATATGATTTACTTCTATTTGTACTCGGTGGCGTAAACCTTCAAATTTCGGTAAATTTTCGGTAATTTTACCGATTGAAAACGGTAAACGGTAATCAGTAATACCGGTAATTACCGGTTACCAATTACCGACATTGGGAGCACTAATTGAGATATGAAATTTTGTTTCAATAACTTTTCTCGTAAGTCAAAGTTGCAGGTCACAGGTTCAGGTCACTGATTAAGTACAAGGTGACAAGTTTAACGTGAATTATCTCAATGAGCACAGCAACTTTTGTTCGGGTCATTCCTTAGTAAGTTTAGTTTCTTACTACATTGGTGATGGATAGGTGTAAAAAAAAGATAAAGATTTTCCGCTCCTGCCATTTGCTCACCTCCAACACTTATAGAATACGCGACAGGTTTAGAATCCCGGTGTGCAATGTCCAGTACTGATGTTGGGTGTCAGGAGTCAGGAATCTCGACGTCCTCTCACTTGTCACCTGTCACTGTAGCCTCGTCCGTCATCACATAGTCACCTTTCTGTTGTCTGTGGATTGAGTGTGAGAACTGACCTGAGAGGAATGTTTAAATTCCGGAGCACGAGCTTCCCGCTCTTCCGAATCTGCTCCTGTCTTGTGACATATCCTATTCTTCAACACGGTCCTTTCCACACTACTAGGCGTAAGATATATGGCAAGTGGTTTAACTGCTACACGCTCAGGGTTCAAACTGGAGGTGAAAGTGAGTGTAGGTATTAGTTGGAGTAGTGGCTTCTCTTTGGTGCGTGTGTCAGGTGTCATGTCATGTCGTGATGACTAGTAGAGACGTCGCCGGTTGTGAATTTGGAAAATCTGAGAAATCCCTCGACTGCGAGTCGAGTCGGACATTGTTGGGAACTACAGGTGACAGGACGTCCTTCCTTTGAAGTGAGTATCAACTCAACTATGAATTTTAAATATATTAAGTACACAAGCTCATCCAGTTGGATTATACACATATTATATATTATTATTCATATATAGCATAGGACATTAGCAGTGCAGACGACCTCTGTTGACTTGACCGCGTGCCGGTGTGATGTGCTCTCACGCTCATATATGTGCTTGATAGCAAGACCGAGATTCTGGTGAGTTGGAATCGTGGAACGTGGACCTCTTTCCTGACGAGAACCTCAGGTCAGTCAGTTGTCTCTTATTAGTCTGTTCCTCTCTCTTTGTTGGAGTGTAGTATGTAGAGTGTAGCTAACAATTGGAGCCCAAGTAACAAATGATTAAAATATTAAAATAATTTGGGGCCTCTTGGATTAGAAACCTACTTTTCCAGGCTGTTTCCACATTGTATCTGATTCGGGTTATTGTGTTGAAAATTGAAAATGTTGAAAAATACTGTTGTTGAGGCCCTCTTCTCTTGATTACGTGGTCTATGATCTTATCAAGGATGAGACGCCCCCTCACCCCTGTATTTTGACAATTCATTTTATGTTGTAAAGTGTAATGTAAGAAGAATCAAAAAATCAAAACCACCATGCTATGAATAACATTAGTCCCGAAACAAAACGTTTGCCAATTTTTAACGTTTAAATACAAAAATTGGCAAACGTTGAGGGACTAATGTAACTTAAGCCTCTTTTGGTTTGGATGTTTTGATTTTTGCATTATAATTTACAATATAAAATAAATTGTTGAAATATAAGGGTAAGGCGGCGTATCTCGTCCTTAACGAGTCAATATTTATGGAGACAATTTTCGAATTTATTGACAGGTGCCTTCCGATCATGTATTGTAGACCGGCATTCAACCTAATGTTTCCTCAAAATTAAGCACAGTACAAATCATTGGAATATTTGTAAATCAAACTAGCATTACATCTTTGAGTTCCTCCTTAATGCTACTCAGTATATATTTGTGCATTTTAGCTCGAATAACGTCCGGTAGAAAACCTATTCATGTGAATTTGTAAACGTTTGTAAATCAACTTTATTGTAACTTTTATTTTTACTCCTTTTTTAGTTTCAGATTCAAGATCAAGTGCTGAAACGTCAATAAGTTTACTATTATCGACTTTTCTCCACTAGCTCGGGATCCAAAATGTCACATACCCATACGCATCGCGTTCATCATCATCAGGCCGTGACAAAGTATGTTCCTTACCATCCGCATGAGCGGGAAACAAAAGGCATACCTACTTCCAATTTCAGTAGCTCTACAGCGTCTTCGACGTCAAGTGCCTTAAGAAAACACTTTGGGAAAGGTATGAAAATCTATTGGCATGGCCTTGTTTATTATGAGCAAACAACTAGCATTTTAGGATGACCTTTGATGATTTTGAGTTTGGGAGTATATTTTAAGCCAATAATTTGCTTTTAACCGAATTTGATGAGTTTTAGTTTCGAATTAGATTTTTTTGATCGTAAGTAAGATTCCAGTACTAGAAAAACTAAATTATTAACGTGGAAGAACGTATCTATCGTAGAATTGGATTACAAAGTAGTGTCTGTCCTATTTATTTTGCTACCTACTTTATTGATGAGAATTTTATTCGCCGTGTATCTATGATGCACACTGCATCGGAAACAGACTGGATTCTGGGTTGTTTGGCGAGGATTTTGTGATTTTTTAAAAACCGTAACTGCGCATTTACTCGCCACTTGGGTTGGCGAATTTGGAAGACTTGGAAATTGTCACAATATGCCTGATTTGATGTTGGTTTCTGTTTACATGAATCCTTTGTCATGTGCACATTAGCTTGATACGAACACCGAACCATGAGCACGACATTCCGAATTCATGAAACAAACCATAACCAACATTAGCTCAGTGAATGTACAGTAATTGTGACAACTATGATCTAACAACAGAATGTCCAAGTCCTGCAGCATTGGTTTAGCCAAAACCCTCAGCTGAAGAGGTGAATCATTATCTGTTCGGTTCTTAAAATCTTGAAATTTTTGTCACAAAAAGTATGAGCTGTTCGCTGGGAGGATTGTAGGTCATTTGTTTGAATACATTTATTCGAACATGTTTGGTAAAACAGGAATTCGCTCGAATGTATATTTTCATCCAACTACAATTTGCTCGAATCTGATTGAGATATTAGGGAAATAATTTATTTGACAGAAAACACGTTCACAAATAATAATTAAGTAGCTTGAATGAATAGAAAAATTCTTGCGACTGTAGAACAATTTTGATTTTTTGTTTATATTGTTTTCAGCACTACTGCCACTAATAAACCCTCGTTATCAGTTCATTAATATAAATAAATAGAACATGTGAGGTTAGGATACTTGATGGGACCTTTAAAATGTGTACAGATATGGGTATATGGTATGTGTATATATATATTACTTCTATGTTATATATATTAAAAATAACGTTTATTAATATTAATTAATACTTCTAACGTGTATTTCCTAAGCACTAGATATGTATTTATTATTAGTATTTTTTCGTGGAATAAATTTCCCAACTATGTAAAATAGAATTCGAACAAATTGTATTTGGATGAAAAGATAAAGATACTTTCAACCAAGGTCCGTTCGACCAAATAGATTCGAGCAATTGTCCGCAAACGGATGTGAGCACTACGTACACTTTTAAATATATGACGCAATCTTACATTATATGCAATTTATCGCTTGTACTGGGGATCCGAAAGTTTATATTTTCTTTTAGCCGTTGCACAAGTAGAAGCCCGGGTTGAGAGAGATAGGACCAAGCCTATGCAGCAGTGCGAACATATTGATAGACTGAAGAAATACGGAGGAATGGGAATATACTCAAGAATGATAAATACTTTTGTGTATCCCGTGAATCAGAAAGCAAAGGATCTCAGGGTATGTGTGTGAATAATCGTGGATTTGTAACAAGATAATACTGCATTGGATATGAGAATTCATTAATTGACAATTATAATTTCTGCCATAGGATCGAATCTGTAAATGTGGAATTTGCCAATCTACGACTGGCCTACAAACATGTCTACATTGTATACATTTTGGCTGTGCCAAGCGCGGCCACATGCGAAATCACTTCCTGAAGACCGGTCACACCATAGGTGGGCATAAGACGAATTCATTATTATTTCTAGAATTTGTTTCGTGAAGTGATATAAAATTATTGTTTTTTGTACTGATCCTATTTAGTGGCGAATATCGATAACGGTGCAACTTTCTGCTTTCGATGTTGCGACGTATTCTTCGATCGGGATTTTGAATTTATCGCTGATCATATAAAGAAAGGCTTAAGATGGGAACTCGCGTTACCAGTTGTAGCACGGTTGCCGCAAGCCCTTGCATATGATCAGAAGTTCAAGAGGATTTTCTCCAAGCCGATTAGCACTTCTCAATTGTCTACGCTGGGTATTCGAGGCTTAATTAACCTTGGGCACACGTGTTTTATGAGCTGCATAGTACAGTCTCTCATTCATACGCCGATGCTTCGGGATTATTTCTCTGCCAAAAAGATTGTCTGTGAAGAAAAGCACGATGTAAATAGTCAAAAGCCTTGCATCGTCAGCCTAGTGGGTGATTTATACCAAGAGGTAAGACAAGTTTCTTAGACTAAATACTCAATCTGTAAACCCAAAATCAGAGGTTGACAATTAATGTTTTTTAATAGTTCTACAACGGGTCCAAAGCTCCTGTGAGCCTACATGGACTTCTTTTCAAAATCTGGGGGAACGCATCCCACTTGGCTGGCTACGAGCAGCAAGATGCCCATGAGTTTTTTATAGCAATGCTCGATGCTCTACATCTGCACTTCCATAATCCGGGTCCGACGGGAGTATGTCGATGTGTAATTGATATAATTTTCTTAGGCCGCCTTCAATCTGCTGTCTCTTGCATGGTCTGTGGGTGAGTTTAGCTACTTGTTATTTCACATTTCGCTTTAGCGGATTGTCATTGAGTCTACGATTTGCAGTGTATTTATTTACATATAAAGTATCACTTGTACAATATTCTAATAATTGCCTTGCCCCTATTTAAAATTAAATTTTGATGCAGTCACAAGTCGATTACAGTGGATCCATTTTGGGACACATCCCTTGATCTGACGAACGACCAGACGGGAGTCACACTGAAATTAGAGGACTGTTTGAATCGCTACACGAGACTCGAACATCTTGGCTCTTCGGAAATGATCTGGTGTACAAAGTGTAAAGGAAATCAAATGTCCACGAAACAACTGAAATTTCAAACCCTTCCCATGGTACTGTGCTTGCACCTGAAGGTATTTACACGAAGTCTTGCTTTGGAATTCAGTATACAGAGTATTGGTATTACTTTAGTTGATATTATGATTTTACTCCATCTCAGCGGTTCGAGCATAGGACCAGTTACAAGAAGATTGACACTCGTGTGGAGTTTCCAGAGTGTCTTTACATGAATGAGTACACATCAGAGTTCAACATCACTCCCAAGATGGCGCCTGGGAGTAATGGTCTTGTGCACCACAATAAGAAAGATGATTACAAGTATGCATTTCAATAGTTGATGTTATATTACCTATACATTGAGTTGATATATAGATGGTATTATATTATGTCTTTCTCTCGCGGAGAAGATTACCTAAGAATGGGAGCAATACTTAGAATGTGCACACTTGTTCTCTCTTGTCCTGTTCAGGTACTCATTGTATGCCGTGGTGAACCACGTTGGATCCTTGGATGGGGGTCACTACTATGCCTTCATTAGACACGCGGGCAGCAAGAACTGGTTCAAATGTGATGATCACTGGGTTACGAGAGCGTCTCAGGCCGATGTACTGTCGAGTCCAGGATATCTTCTCTTCTATCACAAAGAGGTTCTTTATTACGATTCCATGTCCACAAAGCCTCTACATCCGAAAAAGAGGAGTTCTTACATTTCGTCCAAGAAGGGGCGGTGACTAGGGTTTGCATTCCCGAAGGGTTTTCTCAATTCCCAGGAATCGGGTATTTCCCGATTTCCCGGGAAATTCACGGGAATTCGAGGTTGTTTTGCCAAAAATATTGCAATGGCTCATGTGACTTATATTTTAAATGATAACTAAACGTTTTTGCTTACAAAATAGTTAAGTCAGGAATGAGGAACCTCTAGTTATGTTGGAAGTAAGACTTCAAATCATACAACTGATCAAGGGTTTCTTCTGATAATGGCGTTCTGAATTTGTTGCACATATACTTGTGCAAAAACAACGCATGCAACTTTGTATAAACGGATGTTATGTCTGCGTTTCAAGCGCTCTCTGCACCAGTTCGTGGACCCTTCAGTTGTATTAATTAAGTATTGTATGCTTGCGCAGAAGCCGGGAAATTTACCGAAAATTCAAACTAGCGGATGCCGCAATTATGCAATTATGCAATAAGCGACTAACACAATTTGGCAGGTCCATTGTCCGTCTAACTGAAATAAAGAGTTCCAGAAATGTATAATAAACCTGTAGCCTGTTAGAGCAGAAACCAGAATCCAGCTAGTCAGAAGGGATAACTAAGCGTATCTTTAAGGTGGAATAGTAGAACAAGGTCAAAAGGCATTTGGTGTAAACATGAGTTTTGAGTAATTAAAAATCAAACTATCTAAAATTGGCAGAAATTAACGATATGACCATAGGTATGTGCTATTTATTGTTGGACCGCTGTACTGTAAATATGTATACATGACTATTATTACCGTATAGTAACCACAAAGTATTGATGAAAACTTAAATTCTCAACTAAGAAGTGACTGGGTTATTCTATTTAATGTGAATAAATACTCCGATATTTGTAGATTTCCTACATGATGTGTTTGGCTTGATATCATTTATTCCGTTGCATTAACTCAACTCTACCATTATGAATAACAGCATTTTTTGAAAAGTGGTTTTTGAACAAATTACATAAACTCCTGGATTAGAATCTATCGGAAATACGAGCACTCATTGCGCGCAAAGTTCCATAAACTTTTGAAGGAGGAGCTCCCAAAATCAAATTACAAATAGCACGCTTAGCCAATTGAATATTCTGATAGGATCCCATAATATGCACCTTCGAGTCGGCCAGAACTATCCGGGTCTTTGTCGAATTTTCAATCGTGTACTTAGTTTTTCCACCTTTTCCAGCCAATCGTCCAATTGCTCGGGACAAATGGTCCCCTTTCAAGGGCTTAACATCTTGAACTTGGAACGAGTCCAAAAACAAATCTTCCAAACGAATCATGGCCAAAGCATCTTCCACTTCGAAACCACAAATGAATGCACGGACGAAGTCCTCCGCCTTCTGCAGATATCCACGATCCGTCGTCTTCTCACTCCCTCGAATTTCCACGTTCCGAGTTTTCAAGTTGAATCGAACCTGAAGTTCTAGATTTTCCACAATTGGCGTGTAAATTTTCAACCAATTATCTTTCAGCGGAGTGTAGCGATGACCAGGGACTGGGACTTTCCGAACTTCGGTCTTGGGGATCTTGCGTGCCGGCTGCTCAACCTCCATGTCCTCCACTTGACTTCCTCCTGCAGGTCGTTTCTTTCCCCGCCGTTTTCCTCCTGCTACCTTGGCCTCCATAGAAGTCTTTGCAACCTCCATTCTAGAATTCACAAGAAATAATTTACAATCGCAGCACGCATATGAATCAAACGCACACTGACACCGCACCCCAGGGCTCTAACTTGACATTTGATTTCGAGTTTCTAGACTATGTGAAAATAGTATGTAGTGGAAGTCCTAACGCTTACTTCAGAAGCCCTTTCGCTTAGCCACAATCAACAAAAGCATAAGTACCGGGTATTGGGTGAGGTGTGTACTCTGGTTACAGGTAGTCAAACGAAAGTAGCATGAATGGACAATACCCAATACAGTAAACCGTAAGTACACTCTACCGGATAGTCGTTATTATTTCATGTACTGACCTGTGACCTTAAACTGACACTTTTGACTTTGGAGAAAAGCTATTTCAACATCAGTTGCCTATGTACATGAGCAGAACAACTTTTGTTCGGTTCTTTTATTTGTACAGCCTGTACATTCTGTTGACCTGTACAGTACAGGTCACCGGTCAAGAGTTTATTAATAAATGTGTTAAGAAACTTAGAAATAGAAAATGTCCGTGCTCACAGTTATCATGTATGGAAAATCTTTCATATTGAGGTATTTAAAATACGAGAAGAAAAGGGAAGGAGAAGGGAAGCAGAAGGGAAGGAAAAAAGGAAAGAGCAGAGAAAGGGAAGGAGAAGGAATAGAGAAGAAAAAAAGGAAGAAGAAGCGAAACGGGAAACCTACATATCTCCAGTGTTTAATAGTCAAATACTTTAGTAATACTTACAAACACTATGCACAATTATTTAATTAACAAATTATCACTAAAAAGGCTAGGAGAAGGTAAATTCAAAATAGGAGAAGATTTTTTTATGTGAAAGATTTTCCATGCATGTGTTATAGGTAAATAATTTGCCTATAGATAATAAATAAATAATATAGTAATAATAATAATAGTATTGATAATAAATAATAAATGCATAATTTACCGTAAATTAAATTCCTCCAACCTCCACCAAATATTTGAAAATGACTTTGTTATGACCTAACGCTGAATGACCTCACGCTGTTCAAATCTACTTTCAGATCTGATTTGACCTCTGATGAACGACAAGCTACGATGAATGTGGTCAAGGTCAACTCTCAGTTCGGCTGCTGGTTGTCAGTTGACAGCCTAACCTCGGCCAATGGTAATTGGTAATAGTGAATGGCAATGGCAAATGGACAATGGTGAATGGGAACAAAACCCAAAATTGAAGGCGGAAAGCAGACAGGCAGAGCACGCGGATCCTTCGGGTTTTGAAATAAGGCGCTAGGTTTTTAGGGCACAGGATATATCTCCCATGCACCCACCACCGACTTGCCTCTTGCATGATTGACTCCCCCTCCTCGGCATCTGAATTATTGGTTTGAAGTTGAGCTAGATTTGGAAATTGGATCCATGTGCTCCTCTCTTTACACGAGGCCTAAAAAACCCTTACTGAATGAGCTCAGTGTGAGGGCCTAATGATTATATGTTTTTTTGTAATACACAATTATGTTCACATACAAGTAAAAAGTAGAACATTCTTTTTCCTTGGCTGTTATTATCATACATAACATACAACATTTAACAATAGGACGAGTCAGATGCAATTTTCATGTTCGTAGATGTTCCGCATGCTGACCGACCGGCGCGGCGGCGGCCTCGTCTTCTCTTCTGTAAATCTGGTTCCACCTAAAACCTGTAAGCTACAACAACTACAGTCTGTCAGGTAGATCGCTCACTTCACACTTGTTGGTGGAATTGACACGTCTGTCTGCCTCTTGAGCTCGGTCAGTAAATCCAGAAGCAGCTTTAGTTTCTAACTCTGTTGATCAAGCACTACTTCTTCCTCAAAATCTACAGAAATGGGAGATACTCAGGTACTTATTAGTTTTCAAAAAACCTCCACATCTCAGGCAATTGCTCAGTTTATGCAAAAATGTAAAATCAAAAGTTAGGTATTAGCTTAAAAGTAAGTTTGAAATCAATTATGTGGAGTGGAGGCTAGTTAGCCGTTAAGAAAATGAATGTTTAGCGTTGAGGGTGAAGGTACTAACATGTGTCAGGAAGCCGCATGCATTTACAATAAATTGAGTTTAGTGGAGAAGATGGACTTTTTAGTTTTCTAATAAGTCCTAAATTGTTTTTGCTTCATCTCAGGCTGTGATTTGAAATGTAATTGATTGTTAATCGAGGCATAAGCTACTAACTACGGACACATGCGATTGAGCAAGTTTAACAATTGATTTGTCATTATTCTTTTATAAATAGGATTTTCCTCCTCTTCTAAATGATAACATTCTAAGAGTGGCACGTGGGGAAAAGCCATCCAGAATTCCTATTTGGATAATGCGTCAAGCTGGGAGATATCTGCCAGGTAAATGGTACATCCTAACCTAACTTAGTGGGAATTATGCAGCTGCATGGATTAATTAAGGTATGCATGTGCATATTTACTGGCCTTCATATTCCTATTTTCTTTCTATTATACAGAATTTCTTGAAGTCCGTAAACATCATGATTTCTTTGAAATTGTGAATAATCCAGAATTAGCAGCCAAAGTTACTTTACAACCAATTGAACGGTATGACTTGGATGCTTCCATAATATTTTCGGATATTCTTGTTGTTCCCCAAGCTGTTGGAATGCCAGTCGAGATGAGGCCAGGCGTTGTAAGAATATGAAGTGACGAATTTAATGAGGCCATGATACTGCTATTTATGATTTCAATGGGTTCTGAATTGTGATATTACACTATCGTCAGGGTCCTGTACTGCCCAACCCACTCACTTGCCCAGAAGACGTGTCAAGGCTGAATTTTGGCGTAAATTGTAAAGAATTCATGTCGGGAACTTTAGAGGCGATCACTCTTACTAGAAAACTGTTGAAAGGAAAGGTGCCTTTAATTGGTTTTGTCGGAGCCCCTGTAAGAAATTCCTCAATGCCTAATTATTTCGAATTCAGTTGGTCGTTAGTGGATTATTATTCTCTATTGGTGTGCTTAGTGGACTTTGATGAGCTACATGATTGAGGGAGGAGGAAGTCGAACTCTGACGAAGTCCAAAACATGGCTCTATAAATATCCACTAGAATCGGAGAAGCTCATATCGCAGCTGGGAGACGTTGTCATCTCTTATCTAGTGGAACAAGTGAAAGCTGGTGCTCAGGTGAGGTCACTAATACGGCATTATAAATAATGAATATAAAAAAGCTAAATATCACCTTCTAATTTGCGATTAAAACAAGTTAATTTGCAATTTAAACCTCTTCTGGTTGCCATTTACATACTGTTATAGTTATATTATCATTGAATTACTTTGACCTGAAAATTATTAGATGCTGCAAGTTTTTGAATCCCATGCCGATCTATTGAGCCCAGACCTTTTCAATAAATTCTGCCTCCCGGTGCTAAACAGGATACAAATTGAAGTAGCTGCACGAACCTTGGCCGCTGGCTTGGATCCGGTTCCAATGGTATGTTGGTTCATTTTACAATAGGTGCGTATATTCATACTAATAGCTGTAATACAGAATAACTGTGTTTATTTGAATACTGCTAATTAGGTGGTGTTTGCCAAAGGCGGTCATTACGCTTTAAAGGAGCTATCACAACTCAATTATGACGTAATTGGACTGGACTGGACAGTAGATCCAAAAGTAGGTCGACAGCAAGTAAAGCCTGATACCGTTCTTCAAGGGAATTTGGATCCTTGTGCTCTCTTTGGCTCACCGGTAAAATTTTCAAACACGTTGAGCTTGATGTTTAGGTTCTTCCAACTTTAATACTTTACCTTTTACTCGTATTCTAGGAATCCATTAAATCCAACGTGAAAAAAATGATTGACAGAATAGGACATGAGAATTATATTTGTAATCTTGGACACGGTATCTACCCCGAGACTCCTACTGAGAATGTAAAACATTTTATTGACGCCGTCCATTCCTACGAACCGTGACTTTTTATAAGAACCCTGTAAAAATACTTTACATTGTACTCTGTGCCTTTGTAGATCATGGTTCTAAAATAAGCTATATGATTCATACTCTCGGTGTCTCGGTACCTTGAAATATTATAAGCCTGTTTAATTAAAATTGGCAAGCAATTTTGAACGATATGAATAAAACAACATTCCAAATACTACTCCCAACTTTGGTTGATGAATAGTTTCTAGCTTAAGTTTATCATTTTATTCGTAAACATCTTTCATGTTTGAATTTACAAATTTATGCATGTAGTGTAGTGAAGCGGATTTTGCATAATGTGCTTTTGTTTGCTGTTCTGTTCGCCGTTATTTGTACAAACGTTTTTTGAACTGGCTTTTCTCATTATTTCTTCACCGTTTTTGTTTAGTGTAGGGTTGAGAATTTGAGAATATTATTTCGACAACATATGACATCTCGCGTTCAGATATCAGAACCACTATCCCGGTTTTATTCCCATTTCCGATATATACCACTATAGGTGTTGATAAGCTCGGAGATTGCCGCCGCTGCGTTACTTAGTCGCCGGCTCAATATCACTCATTCTAATGTATAGCTCAGATGAACACACGATTATACACTTGTCACATCCAAAAGCATTGGCTCTTCTATTTTCTCTCCATCGAAGTACAATTTATTCGGATTATGTTAGATTAGGATTTCAGATTTCATGTGTACAACCTCATGAGCCTCAATAACATTCCGAATAAAGGAAATTAGACGTTTCGGACATTATTAGCCTCACTAAAAAAAACAATTGGGAATGGAGAGACCGTGTTTTTCTTGCTTGAACCCGCATCTAAATAATTGGGCTGTCAAATGCTACGCATGTGCGACGCAACAAGGAGTTAGGCAATCTGCAATTTCTTTAGCAGGATTTTTTCCTTTTTTAAATTTCTTCTTCTACTTATATACCTAATATCAATTTTATTCAGGCTTCCACAAATAATTGATGGTTTTAACAAAAAAAGAGAAGTTAAATGAGTAGGTTTTCATTGAATTTCGAACTTAAAGTGAGCGGTAGCAAAAGATTTGATTATTTTTGAAAGAGACAAATCTAAGAACTGCATTTTTTCAATACTCGGCTACATACATAGGTACTTCATATATCTATGCTCGGCTACTGTGCGAGATTTAAAAAAGTAAGGCTTGGGTTTTGCCAGAAACCCACTAGCAGCGCAGCGCCAGGGTGGTGGTGAGGCAGTCTATAGGTCGCAATGGAAAGTTCTGTATCTCATTTGGTTAGCTGTGTTTTTCCTGTACAGGGACAGACAGGGTACAGGGTACTGTTGTGGTTACGTGGATAATAATAGCATACAGTAAAAGGAGATAGTGGATCCAGGCGTACCTGGAACGAACAAGGTTGGAAGTTGGAACTCACAATCACAACTTGAATTATTGTTCCTACGTTTGTGTGTGAAGTATTAATTGGAAGCTCTATAGATCCAAACCTTAATTGGAAGTTCTAGAGATCCAAACCTCAAAGAAAGCCAGGTCGTTCTAGGCGTAATTGAACGCAAGAAGGAAATATTGAGAAAGACAAGGCCAGGAAGTAGTGACTTCCGTACGACCGCTGCACTGCTGCTGCTGAAAAGTAAATGAAGTTCTCGACAGCCGGAACCGAGCCGTGACGCCGATTCCTAATCTCAACTAATATAACTTTTCCCAACAACAGTTCAGCCTAATTAGTTAGACAACAGAATTGGAAAGCTCTTGGACCTTTACCCTTAGGTACAGGTGCACTGTGTGCACATATGAACCTAACCAAGTTAACTGAAACATATGAACACCTAAAATGAACTACCATTCCTAAAAATGGAATAGTTATTATAGCCAATATCGGTATCAAAAACAAGAGGAATAGAGGAACACCAGTAAATTTGACAGATTGTGCTTCTTGCCTCTTGAAAATGGAGAGAACTATTAAATTGAAGACACTCAATCCCTATATTACGTGTAAGATATGCAGCGGCTATTTAATTGATGCCACGACTGTGACGGAGTGTCTCCACACATGTAAGTCCAGCCTGCAGGGTTTTGGGTCAATATACTAGACTGAATCTTGGTTGGTCTTGAACTTCTTTGGACTTGGGGACTTGACCTTAGTTTTTTTTTTGTTTTAATTTCAGTTTGCAAGAGCTGCTTAGTGAAACATCTGGAGGAGAATAATACCTGCCCTGAGTGTGAAATAGTCATTCATCAGTCACATCCGCTTCAGTATATTAGTTTCGACAGGACAATGCAAGACATTGTCTACAAACTGGTCCCCAACCTACAGAACAGTACGTACTAAGTCAAAACGACTGCCTTTTCATTCAAAATAGAAAAGTGTTAGAATCTGAATTAAAATCTGGATTTATTCTCTAGATGAGCTAAGAAGGGAGCGTGACTTCTATCGATCTCGCGGGCTGGCATGTCCCAAAGACATGCCCATTAGTTTATCTGAAACGGAAACAGCCGCTGTAAGTGGAGAGAACAAACCGACCGAGTCAGACTGCCACCGTTTAGACGAACAAGTAAGTCTCAAGGCTAATTAGGCTGCAAAATTGACAATCTTAATATATCTGGCTTGTGTATATGAACTCACATACTCTCTGTTTCATTTAGGTAAATGTTTGTCTGGAGTGTAAAAATGGGTCCATGAAAGCTTTAAAACGAAGATTCATTAGATGTTCAGCTCTCGCGACAATTACCCATCTCAAAAAGTATATTGCCAAGAAAACCATGAACAACACAGAGAAGTTCAAAGATGTAATAACAACTTTTGCACTTTTAAAGTACTTACATATATCACAGATGAATTAACTCTAAAGTTTAATTCCTGCTTGTTTTGTGCTATCTCAGATTGATGTTCTGTGCAATGACGAGCTATTGGGCAAGGACCATACCCTCAAGTTTGTTTACGTAACTCGGTGGAGGTTCAGAGATCCACCCTTGAAACTTCAGTATCAGCCTAAAATGGAAGTCTAAAAATATACCATTATAACCTGTACCTAATTTACAAAATATGCATACGGATTTTATTTTATGTTAGGACTTACTGTACATTGCTGCACCTAGTGCCAGCCATATATTATCTGTAACATTTAAAGGAAATTATGTTTTCTGATGTTTCTGCTACTTTATTTATTATTTCGGATACAGTAAACTGCATTGTACTGGATTTCTCGTTTACAAATTCCGTACAGAAATAAAAAGAATTAATTTATATAACACAAATAACCAGCTACCGTGTATGTATAATTTGTTGGTTACCGTTCGTTCGACGACCGAGTATCGAGCGATTTGTATTCCAGACGTGCGCGTATAAAAATCAGAAATTAAATGTATTAGGTATCCACGACTACTTTGCTACCTGCTGTAGTATGACCTGGATCAATTCCATTCTGGGTGTAGGGTATTTGAATCTATTCCCTGGAAATAATTGTAAGGACTCGTAAAAGCCTGCGAAAGAGAACCGGATCTTTCCTTGTGTGCCATTTTCCTGAAATTATTCTATTAGTGTTTCCCTGATATCGAATAAGTGTCCAACTATTTGCAGCGACGTTTTTCACCCAATAATGCATATTTTATTAATATTATTCGGAAAACATAATTTTGTTACTTAAGCTCGTTTAATTTAGGTAGGCATACATAGATTTGGAATACCTTTTACGCACACGTATATTCATTTATAATTGGATTTGATGCATGTTTTATAGGGTGTTATACTGGCGATTCTTCTTTTTAAGACCGGTTGAACTTAGCTGCAGATTAACAGATAATTACGAAATTTGGATTCCTCTTCTGAGGTCAGCGGAAGGGTCTTGAATTTGAGTTTTTCGACATGAAGGCGTCCTCCGTTTTCGGAAGCAATGACCTGGGAGAAATATAACGTTAGCCGGCCGAAGGACAATTGTAATTGTCAAGGAGTTGCTGCCTTTAATTATTTGCAGAAAGAGCTTACCAAGTACTCCTTCCCCTCAAACATAAGAACATCGAAATCAACGATAGCCTTCAGTGGGAACGTAGTAATAGGATACAAGTCACTTTGAAGCAAATCGTAGACAGCAATCTGTTTAGGCTGGCATGTGTAGAAGAGACATGGACGTGTTTGGCTCCAACGAATTTTGATTGGACGCTGGTCACACTTTATAGAGCACACTACTTTATTTCGCTTTAAATAAATAACGTGAAAGTAGTCGTCCGTAGTGCAGACCTTCAAAAAGATACAATAATTAATAAAGAAATTATGAAATATTTTTTAAAAAATCTAAGGAACGGCTTAGAATCATGTCCTGTTTAACATGGAAGACCGCGTGCTTTGAAACTTTCGAATTTGGAATCTACTTCGAGTATGAGGAAATGTTTATGCCCAGAACATGAACCTTATGCCGTTCTTGTCTAGTTCCATTCAAGAATTGTATTTTAAGAAATAATGGATTATTGCGCATGGGAACGAACCGCGTAAAGTTCCCTTGAGCTGTTGACGTCAACACTCGGCACACTGCTCACGACAGTCATATCCTTATTCAAGTACTGGAGGAAGTAAGTACTTCGATCTCCTGGTGGGGAAATGGTTCCTTTGACAGAGATTCCGCAGTTAGTACCGACAATAAAGTGTGTCTCGTCCCCTTGCCAAATTTTCAGACTCATGACTCGGAGGCCAGGGCGTCGAATTTCTTCGTTCAGATCAATCTTTTGAAACATACGTAACCGGAGAGATGACCAGGATGCACTATGGTGGCCGATCATCGTATTTTTATCCAATTCAATCGAACTAAGGCAACTCCAACAAATGATCATGCTGTCATCCATTGAAATAATCTGTTGTAGAGAATGTTACAGTTTAAAACGATTTAGAAGTAGAATCATGAAGTTAATGACGGCTAAAATTGCATTTTCTGAGCTTTACCTGAACAGAGAAGTCGGTTTCTTGCAAAACTTGTACTGCTAGGATTCCTGATAAATGATGAGAATGCTCCAAACTGCCTGAGAAGTTTGGTTAAATAGTTGACGTGTAGTTGAAAATCAAGCATGGCACAAAGATACATACTGTTAGGGAGCTAAACCAACCTGTGTAAACACTGGCAGATCGAATTGTATCACCGGGCATTCGAATGGGTAAATCTTGAGATTCGCTTGTGCTAAATACGTTAAGAGCACCATTGTCCGTACCAGCTACAAGTACTGAGGCTGGGGTGCACATATTTAGTGCTGATACTTGGCCCCATACTCGAAGTTCGTATAATGGAGAATCGGGATTATCAGCTTCCCAAATCGTAATTATAGTATCACCAGCACGAGTTTTGCTGCAGATGTACAGATTCATAAATTAGCTTATGTTGCAAGTATTGGATAAATGCCCCGCCTTAAAATAGACTTACCCGTTCTCTGTGTTCTGCTTGTGTGTTTTTGCGCAGGCAATATGCCCGCCATTACTTTGCACCTGGGTTATAACGAACTTTTCAAGGTTTTCCTGTTCTATTTCGAATTCAAGTAGCTCAGCACCACTAGATTCAGAAGCCCTAGACTCAGCACCATTAGTCGGTAGTTCTAATTTCTCCCTGCTGGACGCATTCAGGGCATTCAGGATCGTTTTTACTGCCGGTTCCAGGAACTTTTCAAGCTTCAATTTTTCGTTTTCAGCGGTTACGGGATCTTGAATTGGAGTTTCAAGCGAAGGCAATCTTGGACGGATATCATCTTCGGGATCAGGACCGACTCCTTTCGATTGCTGGAATATAACGTTTAGTACGTTTAAACTGACGGCGAATACTGGCTAAGACATTGTATTGAATCGGAATAAGTTAAGCGTAATCAATTTTACGGCGTTAATCAGCTCCAATGAACAGTTCTTTCTCAAGTCGGCGGTGGAAACCTGAGTTGGTATCTGAGTCCACATCCGATTCCTGGAAAGTAATTCCGTTTGACTTTCTGTAGTTTCCACCTCAGTCACATGTGTTTGGCACGAGACCTGGTCATAGTAAAACATTACCTACATTCTTATACCAGTTGAATTTATTAAAAGAGAGCTACTTACATCTCAAGCAAATGACCTATTTAATAAGTATTTCGTAGATCAGAAATTAATATTGAATTACTGGTTGACAGAAAGTGTTGCGAATTTCGGCGGCTTCGTCTTCTCCAGGGGCCTTGATTTTCACGAGTGTAAGAGTTGCACTATGTGTCAACTCTAATGAAACTTCAGCCTGTTTAGCGTCGCCACCTCCGACCGCGGGTTCCTCCTGCTCCTGAAGAGCTTCCAGCGAATTCAGGCGCGTCCATTGAGAGCAGCTTCTTGACTACAGATTTGACATTTATTAGAAAATTAAAGCTCGACAGCGGTTGAAATCTTTGGAAAGAGAAGCATAATTTGAAATACCATAAAAGGCTTTGCCACAATATCCCCAGAGGTCTGCTTCTGTGGTGGCCGAGAAAAGTCGAAAAGGGATTTGCTTGATAAGATGATTGTGTGGGATGCCTTCGCCTCGAGCATATTTCCTGAGCGCGAACCCTCGAATTCTACTGACGTTCCATTCAACACTCCAACCGAATGCTCATTTCTGAATAAAGGTGCAAGTGAGCCTTGGGTTCCAGTCCATCCGTCGGGCGACATTGCATCGTCGGTCGGATTCGGCGGTAATAGAAGAGGCGCAATTTCGCACGATGATTTCAATTGATGTCTTTGTGCCACTCCGACTCTAGTATAGAGCAATTTCATTTCATCAACGCTTTCGGATTCTTGGGCCTTAGCTCCAACTTCCTTTTCTGGCTTCTTAGCCCGAACCTCTTTTTCTTGGGTGTTAGCCCGAACTTCCTTAATTTTGGAAACATGAAAGTTTGCCGGGTCGGGAAGTGTTTGTCTCGCCAAGATTTCGTTAATTGTTCGTCTCTTGGGAATCCTTGCTCCATATCCTGAAGTCTGCTGATCCTTACCACCCAAAATGTCATCGACAGTTCTTCGCGTAACTGGAGGAGACTGTCGCTCCCGTTCCTTTTCTTCCAAAGGTCGAATACCAAATGCTCGCCCAAAGTTAACGTTTTGGCTTCTGTCCAGAGTTTCAGGTCTGATCCGACTTCGAATATCTGCCCGTTCAAACCCGGAATGAACGGTTCCCTGTACAGAAATGCACTGATGCAGTCTTCATTTGGTATACTTAATATAATTACACGTAAACTGATTTGAATTTCATACTAAACACAAGCTAAGGAATGTGAACGAACAGCCCCGGGGAACTGTGAACATATCTATGTATTGGGCAGTTTAATTATGACATCTGAAATCCATGCTTATTCTGTTGTTTAATCATTACTGGGAACCTGTAAGATCTTACATGATTTGTCGCCTGGGGTCTGCTGCTCCCAGCTAAGGGTGCTGCGGTATTTTCCGTTCTCGGAAATCCCGTGGGTCGACTCAAATCCTCTTCATCATCATTTCGTTTTCGGCGTGAAACTTCTTTTCTGCTCATATCCAGAAACGGCAGCGCCGGACGTCGATTGTCCATTTTGACTCGTTGAAACCTTTGTTTGAACTCTAGCAAATCTACATACTACTATGTGTTGTGGTCACTACTGATCTTGAGCCTCCCAGAGCTTGGTAGCGCTTTCTAATTGTCCGTGGTTCGATCTGCTCAATACAGGAGAAGATTAAATGAAAATGAGTTCTGGATTTGACGGATATGAACTTTTTTTATCACATCCGAAGCTGAGTCGAGTTTAGTAACTGAAGAGCTGAAAGAAAAGAAATGTTTTTGCTTTTTGCTTTTGGTTGGAATTTGAGTTTTGAGCAACTCAAAACAAACTTCTCTTTCTCGTTGTCATGGGGAGAAAGGCATTACACAAACCAACTCGGGATTGAGAATCGCGAATAATCGTTCTGCCTTTCTTATGCACGATGTTCACTATGCATAATTTACCTACTGTAGTAGCATGTGAATGTTCTTGAATTTTTGCATTTATTAAACATTTTGTCAACTATCTTCAGATTGCATTCATTCTAAAAATGGTCATGCATATGAAAATGCGAATTAACTTAGCATGATTAAGTACGTGATTCAACTTAATATACTCGGTAATCGAACTAATATTAATGTGATCTAATTATCTGTAATCCAAGCTTAATGTAAGATTACTAATTTCATGCGTTAATAGATCGATGTTAATTGATTTCTGACATTTCCGCCCATTATTGCATGACTCGTGCAGGAAATACATCATAGCATAAAGTAAAGTCTCTGCTACTGTTAGCACTAATTATAAATGGACCTGAATTAAAATTAAATCGTACACTACACATAATATATTAATTGTGTAAGTATTAGGAAGAAGGGAATTTACATTATGTTGTATTTCTCGAAAGAGTCATAGTCACGCAATGATTAATTATAAATGACGCAAATTGGAAATCAAGGGAGCTTTCAAAAGATCTGCGCAGTAATTAAATTAACATCTATATTCACTATCGAAGGCAACTACATTGTAATCTCACATTGAGCTTGACTTGCAATTACTTATTTAGATTATCAAACTGAAGAAATCCACAACGATCTTCTACCTGATACCTGATGCTCTAGCTGTTTAGTTCAATAATCAATAATACTTTTATTAAATCGGCATGTACCTTTTAAAAATATTAATGTTATAAAACCTTTGAAGCTATTTTCGTATGCATCACAATTACTGAAGTTTTAAGATTTCTGCATAATGCTTCAAGCCGGGATCGATGATTACAGAGATCGAATATTTATTTACGATATTTTTTTATAGTTTCTTCATTGTACACAAAATGACCTAAGATCTTGGATTTATCCATTTGGTTGGCTTTTGAACTTTACCAAAAATCTATGTATAGTAAAAATATGCATCAGATTTGAAGTATAAATACTTATGTTCCAAGCAAATATACGTAAAATAAGTAAATAGGTATTTTTGGATGAATTGTGCATTGTGAAAAAGTCTTCACTTTTGCATCCGGCACCACCACGCCAGACTTTTTAAAATTCTTGTAATTGTATAATAGGTAGGTTAGGTTTGCCAGGGCATATAATCAACCCAAATATTTGCATCAAAAATTTAAATATTTTGACTTGTTATTGGTAAATAAAAAGATCAGAGCTCAATTTCCACGATTTACTCGTTGAACGAGTCCGTCCAAAATGCAAAAGTCCAAATCCAACATCCAACCTCTGTTCATTGTTCATCAATCGTTTCGTCTCTTTCTGTTTTCGCCTTTCTTGCTTAATTTTACCGACTCCGCTTCCGCTGCTGCGTTGCTATTTATAAGTACAAAAGGCCTGATGAGCCTGCTTCTGCTCTACACTTCCTTGCAATATGCGTATGCGTATGCATATGCATTTCACTTTTCCACGTAGATACTTTTACTTTTAGGTGGCAGTTTCACATTTCAGATTACATTTGTCATGTTGGGACTTACAAGTTTACTCAGGACACCTGCTGCTGTGTGCTCTTCTTTTTCTCGAAATAATAAGCAGTGAAAGTTGATTAGTCAGCTGGCTCCGTAGAACTGCCGACCGAGTTCCCAACAAGCAACACGATACAGTGCTGGGCTGGCTGAGGTAAATTACATTTAAGTACTTCTGTTTTCTGTTGTTTTTGGGGAAAGACGAAAAGTTGACGAGTTGACCGAAGAATGGATTTGTTTATCTGTTTTTTTTTTCAAACCGAGAGAGAAAATACGTAAAACGTAACAATAAATAAAAACAAAATCATGTCACGTGTGTGTGTCGTACGTATTTCGTGTCCTAGGCAACCTTTATTTTAGTTGGTTGGATTATATCCCTTTGGGTTGGGGTACTGGAACACCTCTAGGAGTAGGTACATTATACCCACATTGTACCAACATTGCTTCCACATTGGACCCACTATGTACACCACAATGGCTAAGTACCTTTGACCTTAGACAAGTGACCCTTATGAAGTATTTGACCTGGGCAAAATTTAGGACACCCATCGAGTTATATAGCTTCTGTTTCAGAATTTTTATCCGGGTGCTAGGTTAAGGTCACAGATCACCTGTGCTTTGCATAGCGAAGCAACTTCTACTTGACCTGTGACCTGAACCTGACACCCCAATGGAAAAATGGTTCAAACAAATCTTTTTATCTCAATCAGTGTCATCACTTTTGTCCGGAGTGCGGATCATTTTCATAGATTGACTTGTCTAAGGTATATACGCTGTATTTATAAATTTTCCTGTCCTCCAAAGGATATTATAGTCCCACCCGCAACCCGCGTTGGCAGCCAATTACCGCCTACCTATGACCCACTAATTACATTTATTCCTGTACGATTCAAGGTTATCTGTGTACATATTTGAATTTGAAGACTCACATATTAAAATTGGGTGTTATTTTAAGAATTTATAAAGGGATAACTCGGGTTTTCTAGCAACTAGAAGGTCAATGACCGGTGTTGCATGCCTTACTAACTTCGGAATTTTGTGGTTTTGTCTATTGGGAACTCTATTAAATACTGGTTTTGTAATTGTGTAATTTTATTAGGTACTGTTGACTGGTCGAGAGCCGTGTAACGTGGAACGCCGTTTCTTGGAACAGATGGCAGCGTTTATAAGATGACACTCGGTTGACCTGTCTCCCTCTATGTCTGGTAACCTTTTCACCGGTCTGTACCAAGTTTGGCTAGCTTATGGCGACTGGGGATGGGTTGGGTCGAGAAAGCAAAGGAGGCCTCGGTGGCCAACCTTCGTCCATATAGAAACCGCGGAGTAGTAGCGGGGACAAGCGATCACTACGCCTCGAAAGTCTGGAGGTGGATGAAGGGGACCCTTATGCCATCAATGGGATCCATTTCAATCCCAACATGTTCATTCACAAAATCGTTCATGTTAGTTCCCCACTCCATTGATGAATTTAGAATATTCAGTAATAATGCTGGGGAGAATTTAAATTTAATTTAATAAATTTCTGTGTTTATTGACAGGAATATCCTTTAGATAGGCTAATGCAGACCGAGACAAAGCTAATTCGGCAAATCCAAGATCTAGATTCGGATATGCAGACCCTGGTATACGAGAATTACAACAAGTTTATTTTGGCCACCGACACTATTCGTAAAATGAAAACAGATTTTCGTGAAATGGAGGATAAGATGGCCTTATTATCAACTAATATTGCTACAATCACGCTGAGTTCCACAGAAATTGCGGCAAGTCTACAGGTACTAAGAATTAAGGATAATAATCCTTGATTAAGTGCCACAAATGTGTAGGCTTTTATTTGTGCGGTCTTAATACCTTGCCAATTACTTTATTTAACAGGAAAAGCGAGAGAAAGTGAGCAGACTTTCAGGAATTCACGATTTATTGAAGAAACTAAAATATTTGTTTGAACTGCCCAATAAACTAAAAAAACGTCTTGAAGAGTCAAATTATGAAGAAGTAAGAGATTCAATAAATAAACATACGCAATTTTTTAAACATATGGGCATTAAATCTTAATGTATCAAAGTATCGATGCATTTATCGGTTGATGTATTTTGATTTTATAGGCTGTTCAGTGTTATTTAAGCGGACTCGAGTACGTGAATGAATTTAAAAGATTTCCAAGTTTGGAGGCCATAAAACAAGATTGTCAGCATATCGTTGGTCAAATCCGGGAGGATTTATATGAAGATTTCAATGACGAAGAGGTGAGTTAGTGCTACATCTACCGTTTAGGTAACATTGAGATTCTTAGTTTGAAAAGCACTGATGACAATCATATTCTTGATTTTAGAAATCATCTCAAGACTTAACCCGAAATGTATTCTTGTTGCTCAGCTTACGAGAAAATCCTTTAACACTCGCAACGCGATTTTTGGACAATGCACTGCCTAAACTAACTCAGAATTTGGAGTCTTTGAAATCAGCAAATATCCCCAATGTAATACAATATATTTTATGTATTATTGTGGATTTTTGTTGCACTTCAGCCTTCGGCTAACAATATTGAATTCTCTTATTAAGATTTCTCTGGAGGAATTTATGGAGTTGGGATGTGGGTTATTCTTGAGTAATCTCAGTCTAGTAGTTGCCTCGTTCACTCAAGCCTTCATTCAAGCTACAGAGTAAGTTGCTTTTCGGTTTTTCCAACGAACAAATCTGAATGTTGGTTTTTAATAGATTAGATCAAGACACCAGAGTTCAGTCTCAGGAAACGTTAAAAACATTTGTGACCGCTCTCATGGATGAATTTCTTCAGCTTATGGAATCTCGACTAACAGTGGAAGTTCGTGACAACAGTCAACAAGAGGCGGAATTTAGAGAAAATTACTTGAAAGCCATGGACCGCTTGTATCGTCGACTGATGGCAATGGGAACACTAATGCCAAATACTGACTTTACACCGTGAGTTATCAATACGAGTTCTAGTTTCTCAATTGACGTGGAGTTTGCAAAGTTTCCTATTTACGTTATTAACAGGTTGTAAATATTTACACTTCTGAATGTTAATTTCAGTGCGGGATTAGAGTTAATAACAAAAGTGACTCATATTGACGCAGAAATGAGTCTCTTGCGAATCAAGCATTCATACGAAAAGGCGGTGAAGGAGTCTGGGGCTGAATTGCGAGCTCATCCGGGCTCCTCACAGGAAGTAATGGGATCCATTCTAGCCACCTTCGTCGGTCAAATGAAAACGGGTTTGGATAGGCTGCAAGACTATTGCCGTTCAGAATTTCATTTTTCTCAAAATCCTGAGTTTCGTCAAAGAATGGCGGTTGTCACGGTTCGAGAAGGCCTTGTCGTGGCTGCATTTAAGTATTTAATCGATTTTGGAAACAATCTTATTGAAGACAGCAGTTGCGATATTTTAATTTGGCTCCTCATCGCCAAACTTTATCTGGATATTGAAACTGGAACTGTGGAATACATGGTGAGCGACCACATTTTCTTTAAGCATTATTACCATCTGTGTAGCTATTTACATCTTAATAAGCCGTTTCCGTGTTGTTTAGGTCAATACGGTAGAGTCAGATTTTGAAGTACGGCGAGACAGGAAGAACCCTCAGTGGAAATTAACGAATGTGGCTGATTTGACTGGCGCCTTGAATATAATAGCCAGGAAACTCGCCACAGAATTTGTCTCGTCTCAAGGAAATCAGTTAGCTGAGGTAAACGTGAAGGGAATTAAAGATGATTGCAAGTTTCAGGCAGGAATTACTCATTCATTATTTTAATTCTAGTTAATGAAGGAAGCGGTGGTTGATAAAGACTTGATGTCGCTAACAGCTGACCCAGAGCAACCTCAACCGCAGATGAAGAAAATGATCGAGATTCTAACCAAGTTAGAGAAACATGTAGATACTATATTTCCTGACACAGATTCCGCCTCATATATCAAGAGTGAGAGATCCTCTGACTCGTCAAAGAGGTCATACAGGTATGCGGAAGTTGATTTAATATAATTTACTGTAATTTGTTTAAAGTTCCAGAATTCATCAGTACCTAATGGACTATATTAATTCCATGTAGCACACTTCCGTCTGGAGGAGTGAGCAGCGGTAAGAGCATTCCAACTAGACAAGCGCAGTGGTTCAACCTAGATCCCAATATGTCATCCAACATCCAGAAATTATTTACCGAGAAAGTGGAAATTTTTGGTCATGTTGAATTCCATAAGACAGCAATTCTGATGTCCGTTGTCAAAATTGGACTAAGAGTAATGCCTTTCACTTCAATGTAATTGGTATGCACCAGAGTAACCAGACACCAATATAATTAATTATATCTCAATTCCGCTAGGCACTTTTGGAATTCGTTCGATTAAAAACTATGGGGAAACACGGCCTGCACCAAATCCAAGTGGACGTGCACTACCTCCAGCTCTATTTATGGAGATTTGTAAATAATGAGAGTTTCTTGTACTCTTTACTGGATGAAGTTCTAGCCAGTTCCATTCAGCGCTGCATTGGGACTCCAACACTCCTTGAATCTACGCTGGTGGAAATCATCGCGGAAGCCAAGAGTTAATTCCACGTGGAAAACCATTTCTAATTCAAAAACTTGGAAAATCATAATTGAGCCTGGGACCTTTATCTGTTATCCTTTATGTTCAATCTTAATTCCGTATAATATACGTTACTGTGTAGATATACAGTGTGTACAGTAGGATACTATGTAGTGATAATTTTTTGTGATATGAAAATGAAAATATACTTTAGTGCAGAGTAGGTATTTTAGTTTGTACATTATCCGATTATCCAGCATGCCCTAAAAATATATGTAGTTCAAGATTGTATAATCATATCACCGCGAGAAAAATTGTTATATCTTTTAATAAACAAATCAAATTAAGCTGTAAAATAGTATCATAACCAGAAATACTAACTGGTCAAAGGTTGAAGTAAAGGTTGGTGCATGATGCGCTAAACACGAGTAGTAAACAAAATTGGTAAACACCACATTTCCATTCACTTTAGTTCTTTGGGTAAAGCCATCCAATTCCATTTCACGGGTTATGAAGTTGCACATTTCGAGCCTAATCATAAGTTAATGAAAAACTCATGGTGTTTAGCTTCATATATTTCCGACGGCGGGTCAGGTGTTTACATGGACCAAATCTTTACTACTGCCTAAAAACTACATAGTTTTTTGTTTCTAAAATCATAACATATAAGGATATCAAGCATGCGGTTTTCAAGAAGACAGGGCACATGCCGCTTTTCATGTCAGGTGTGGCATAATGTTAGAGATAGACCAAATCTGGTATGTTCTATTCTTGGTGGCCCGTTCCTTATCAAATGCAATGTGTGATTGTGAATATTAGTGAGTGTAATGACTGGGCTCGGCCTCATGGATTTTCCTTGGCAGGAATACGTGAAGGTTCCTTGGAAGATCCTAGCTGAAGCAGAGCCTATTTGTGGGCACGTGGATGGATGTGAGAAGCTGAGTTCGTTCTCCGTCCATGTCCATCCCATCCCAATGTGCGTGAGTGTGTGGGTGGAATGTGGTGAGCAGCAGCAGAATTCCCGTCTGTCTGGCAATTCGGTTCAGTCACCGCTTCCGCTTCCTCCTCCGTTCCCTTCTTTGGGTTTTTGGACCATGTCCACTCCTAGCCTCTAACCTCTCACCTCATCTCCAACCCGTCTCGTCATGGGCAAGAGAGACCATCCGCTCCAGCATCGCACTCCGCCCAGCTCAGCGCCTTGGGCACGTAAGTCACAAGTGGACCATGCCAGGCCCACATTCTGTACTATTGGACATCGCTAGTAATGTCCTCCCTCGTATGTCCACTCATGCTTCTGCTTCTTAATGTGGGCTGCGATCTGCAGAGACTTCGGGGTTGCTGGGGATAGTTCCGTCCTCCATGAGCTAAATAGTTGACCACCTACTGGAACTGGAACGTGTTTTCTGTGGTTTTAATTCAAATGATCATTTGAAATTAATACAGAATTTTAGCGGTATTTAGGAAATGAATACATATAGCTGAAGGGTCGGTAGTGAATTGTATTTAAGGGGGCGCAAAAAACGGGTATTTTGTCTAATGGGCCAAAAAACAAGATGTGCTAATTTCCAAAAATTATCAACAATTTTGAAAACCAAAACGGATAGAGGTGAAGAAGTGTTAGAATGTTCTAAAACGTCGAATTAGCACAACCTGGTTTTGTCCCAATAGAAGAAAACCTTTTGCTAGGCCTATGTCACCTAGGTATGTCATATGGTTGCAAACACCAATGAAGAGCGCTTTTCGTAATTAGACAGTACAGTCACTGGGAACAGTCAACACATTTAGATTATTAGATTACAGACGAAGCTATCAGCCGTCAACAAGATTCGGTAGATCGCACACGAAACGCATTACTACCTGTCGTCTCTATTCATTTCAATCTTCATGTCGATGTTCCATTTGTACTGATATCCTAATTCTATCCATATCCGGTACATTAGCATCAGACATCAGTCAGACCAGTTAAAATTACCAGGTAGAGATAGACTAGGCACCTGTAGACATAAACAAAAAATACTTAAATGTGTATTTGTACAGAATATTACCAGGTAAATGTGTTTTTGTATGTCCGGTTATAAAGTTTGATACACAAACTTATAATCTTCAAGTTGAAACATATGAAATAGCGTCTTGTAATTGCAACTTAACAACAAATGAAGAATTTCCCATAAACGTGTTTCAAACTTATAAACTACTTGTGACCTATAAATGCGAAGCAATTCTACAGTAATACAACAAGTTGACCCAGGAGGATCCAGGACCCTATCGTAGGCTCAGTGGTTTGCACTTATTCCTGGATGCTAGCTGCTCTGCTAGTTGACTTTGACTGTACATTTTTCTCTCTTTGGAATTGGGATCAATGTCTTTCCTGTTCCAGTGCGTCAATCATTTCAGTTTCAGTTTAGAACCTCGAGCTCGAGCTTAAGCTAATTCCTAATTTGTTGACATAATTTAATTCGAACTTACTGGGAGTGGACTTTACTTGTTCGTTCTGTATTAAAATAAAAGTTGCAAGTATAAAGTATACCAAGAACATATCTAAGAAAAAAAAGTAGTGTAGTAATATAGCAGTTTGAAACTATTAATATCCGATACTGAATCGAGTCCTTAACCTGTGAAGAATTAAATGAGAGATGAGTGCGTAGATACTTTTATATCTGTAAGTAGTTGAATTATACCATCAGGCGTTCTATAATTTAGCGATTACATCTTTATGTTTATCGTCTTTCCAATTTGATGATTCAACATAAAACAACACCAGTAATAAAAGCTTATCAGCAATCTGCATTATTTCAGCATCAGTATTTCGTGATCCTATGGAAGTAAAATGATTTTTTTATTTCGATGTTAGTAAAATTTAAATTACGATATTCGTAAAGGTTCAGTAAGATTATTGAATCTTGTAATTTCAAACAAACGATACTGAAGGTATTAGGTATTCCATCTGTCAATCACATATGCTTCCAAATAGGAATGCTTTTTGATTGCTGAAAGAGATTGGAAGATTATGCATGATTCTAAATGAGGTAAAGATGTATCTGATATGATATATGACAAGTATCAGTATTGGGTATTTAATTTTAAATTCAAAGTTTGCGACTATTCGGAAAGCATAATTTCGGATTGGTTCAACATTATATTTTGTATTAAGTGAAAACGTGTGCTCTTTGATCCAATTCAAAGTATCACATAGATTAAAGAACATATGTATATTCTACGGTAATTTCCAGTATATCTATATCAATTTGCCTATGAGTACGTCTTTCAATCGTTTAACGTTAATTTCAATTCAAACACGGATTGAGGATGTTTTAAAGCAAAATGGGTATGTCTGCATTTTGTATAGACACTGCTACGTCTGCAATGTAAGGGACACAATTATTTTTTATTACAATTCCTGTTACCAGTTAGATTTGGATCATTATTACGTTCACGCCAGACATCATACACAGCACATTACATAGTCAAAATCCAGCAAACTCAATCGTGCACTTAATAAAAGACAGCGTGCTTTTTATTGTTAATTGTATCTGCTGGCAACACATGCTCATCGGGAAAGGAATAGCGTTCACAATTTCCTTATTGTCACGACTTAGCAACGTAATCTCTGTGTAGTTATTTTGCTATGACTTGCTAGAGCAAATAAAGAATTACTTATAAAGGACAGGACTTACATTGTCTTTGGAAGCGCTCGTAGAAGGTACTGCAACTTTTACAGCCTTCACATGGTAGAAATATTATAATTTTGAGTTATTTAAAGAAGGAATGGCGAAACCGGAGTGGTAGTGCTTTAGATGCTTGCATACTAATTTACTTACTGTATTTACTTGTATTTGTGCGAATTATATGATTCCATGTATTACTGTGCTACATAACATGCATAGTGCATAACCTTTAGCACTCATTCTAACTTCTAAGTAATCCACTGATACTCTCTATATGTCATATGTCCATCGAGGATAGTTAGATTAAGACGGATTCATTCAATCTATTTTTCCCATAGCAGAACCTCCAGCATAAAAATAAAAGTTAACTGATAAGCGTAATCTTTTCACCAGTTAACGCATTCTTATTTAAGGTACTTACTTCGCGTCCAGAACTACTTTACCTAAATTCTTGGAGTTGTATTGAAGTTTCTATTTCTGTAGTTGAGACCTCAATTTTATGCAAGCCACAAGTTTCGTGTATAATTTCTCTGAATAGATTATAAATCAGCACACAAGCTTACATGTCATTATTGAAATAGAATTGATACATTAAACTTATGCATACCTAAACATTATTTGAATAGTGGTTATCGTAGGGCAGCTGGAATTGTAATTGTACCAAGAGAATTGAGACTTGAGACTGAGACGCTGACGCTGCTATTCTAATTCCAATGCCATTCAGCAAGCCGTACCAATCCAAGTCATTTCAGATATGATATAAGGCATCCATCCGGCGTGAGAAAATGAGTCAGACATTAAAAACATTTGTTTAGTCTAATTTCATTATCGCTTGCGAATTGTAAGTTGTTAATCCGCATCAGTGATTTTTATTAATTCATCGATGTTGCACTTTTTGGTGAACAGAAGCTTGGATGTGGATGTGCTCTTGAGTATCGCCTTCGTGATTTACCATGCACCATAATCAGCATATAAAAGAGCGATAATAATGTCCGTAAAGAGAAGAGAGAAGTCAGGTCAGCGTATTTGATCCCAGCAGAATATTTTTAAGTGCCTCATGACTCCATTGCATATTACTTATGGCTCCAAGCCGTCGTCGATTCATTTCCAATAGTAGTGCTCCATCCCTAGGTACCAATTCATTACTCACTTTATTAGAACGCTAGAAGATAGAGAGGCGACAGTGCGCTGTCGGAGGGACTGTCAGTTTCCTAATAAATAGAGCTCATCCCAGTCTATTCCAATGTGGTTTTCTATCTGCCTCTCATTTACATTTCATGTGTGGTGAGCTCTAAATCGAGAAAGTAATCACGCCAACCAACTCAGATTTGAGTTTGCGGCTGAATTGGCAGAGTGGAGGAGTAAGCTAGGCAACAATCTGTTCCATTGAGCAATCAACTGGATATTATTCCCAGCCTACATTTCGTTTCAAGTGCTGTGCAGTGTGATATGAGATGTAGAAAAACTATACGTTGACTTGGGATTCACAATTGTATTCTGTGTTGTCAGTTTTGGTCAATTGACACAGTTGACACTTTATTCCATTCCATTGAAAACGAGGCAATCATCGCTTGAAATATGAAGGGATCCAAGCGAAAACAAGAGCAGGAGGTTGCTGTGGTGGAGATGAGTTAGTTCCATTCAAATCCTTATCCACTTTACACTATGTAGTCGTGTTGTCCTCGTTTACCTAAACTCTTCAGTTTACTTATTTATGATATGAATATCAATAGTTCGTAGGTTCTTCTGTTTGCACAGGATATGGATTTATGTATCCATGTGACATGAGACATGGGGGATAATGACCATGACCCGTCACTATAGTGGCATTTGCATAGCCGGACGGCTGTGCATGTAACATGGGAGTGCATTTGGAAATCCGTCTTTTCTCACCAAACGAGGATAATGAGCTTTTCGAGAATATTCATAATAATATAACAATTCGTAATAATCGCATCATAGAAGATTTATTTTAAATTACCTATATACAACTGCACTATTGCAAAATTCAACATTTGTCTTCAGAAACATGAAAAACAAGGGCCGTCGTTTGAAAGAGCACACAGTTGTGTGTTTTGTATGCTCCCACGAGTATTTTCGATTGAAACAGGAACGGAAATCCAACGCTTCTATGTCATAGGCGCCACAACAATATGCGCCACAGCAATATGCGCCACAGCAATATGCACCACAGCAATATGCGCCACACGTCAAATACGCCACATTCAATATACGCGACATACAATACCTAACAACAATTTTAAAAAGTCCTGTGGGGCGTTTCGGGAATCCTAACCTAACCTGACTAAAGTGAAACTCTTGACCTTGACGTATGGTGAGGCTTGTTCCTTACTTCAACTGCATTTTGAATGTGGCGTATTTGACGTGTGGCGCCTATGACGTGTGGCGCATATTGACGTGGCGCATATTGCTTTGGCGCATATTGTTGTGGCGCATATGACGTGCTTCCAAATCCAACAGGAATCAAGCGGAAGACGAAAGTCACAGCCATAGAAATTCCTTGTTATTTCTGCTGTTTTAGTTGACAACGTGTCTAATCAGATTCCTGATTCGTAAACATGCAAACTGAGGGTTTCGTTGATTGTTGAAAGAGTATCTGGAAAAAATATATTACCTAATGTCGACCTAAGCCTTTTCAATAAAGTATTCAACAGGTTGATATTGATCTAATAATATTAATTGAGCAGACTGATTTATCAATAATATGTGTATACTTTGCATTTTCTAGTATTACTTCAATTGGAATACCTAACTAAACTAATAGCCTATCAAGCCATGTTTGATTATCAAACAAGAGCAATATACTTATTTTAAATATTATGCAAACTGGAGTAGTCTTAGAATTCGGTGTTTTACTCTAATTTACAACTTTTTCATATCTATATGTGGTAATGCTCTAGCCAAATAAACGCTGTTGTGATCAATATTTAAATGTAAAGATGTCTATGTATTGATCTTTCTTTTAGTTCAGTTAAACACGAATTACTAAGTATCATTTGAATCAAATTTTGAAAAGAACCGATTTTTTGTATTCCAGACTCCTACCGAACAATTGACGATGGAGCTGGAGGTGAAAGACTTCCGTTTTTGCAAGGCTCGTCTCCTGCACCGATTCCCACTTCAGCAGCTTCCACATCAGGCCCTGTGAGGCTTACACCAGGCTGGGAGGACACCAGTCCTCCACCTTTTGACGATATCTTGAGAACCAGTGCACTTAATTTGGGACAATCTCCTCCGAAGGACAGGTAATTAATTCTTCCGTTCTCCACCCAATATTCCTATTTATGTGATTTCTTTGCCTGTTGGATATTGAAAGGGATTTGTATAGTCTGCATATACGAACGTCATGTTAATTCCCAAAAAAAAACGGTAATGCCTTGAAGCAAATCACCGATGATTTATTGAAATGAGACACTTGCATGGGTAATTATTGATTCGCCTTGGCCTGAAATCGATCACTATAAAAGTATTATTTACAACATCACCAGTTAATCCGCACTACTAAGATGGAGAATTGAAGTAAAGCTTAATTTAAGAGCAACGCTACGATATATGCTAGAGCATGTTCGTCTAATTATGGGTAACTTTTCACTGGAAACCATTGCAAAATATTATGAGGACATGGATCTTTCGTGATGGTTCTAGTCGACATTTCAATTTTAGAAGAGCCGTTAAGTTATTTAACAAACGATGAACAGTTTAACCATATCATCTCAATATCTATACTTTCCCTACTATTTTATTTTCAGCTAGCTCATTTCAATTTGTCGACTATTTATTTTTCTTTCCGGCAATTTATCCATTTACCATATTTTGTACTGTGTACCATGTCGATTTGAGAACCTTCTGTTCGACATTCGGCATCTGTCGCTATACACCAGGTTTTACACTGAAAAAATAGTTTAATTACTCCTAAACCCAAGCAAGGGAGGTTTAACATATAATTAGCATCTATGAATACTCCATAACGGTCAATTGGGTGTAGTGTAGAACTTATGGTATTGATTGTCCATTTGACGCCAGATTTTGTAGTTTTTGGCATATACTTCAATCGATCGAGCATGCTGAATGCTGACGTCACTTTTATAGTAATGCAAATAACAAATTCTTCCCGATGCTAACTGCTACATTCAGATCCTTCCATACCATTATAGCTAAACTAATAATAATAGCTAAAGACAAAATAGCTAATATAATAATATTTATTGCAACTTACGAAATCGCCAGTACTACGCCAAAACAAGCCCGCAATAGTAAGCTCTTTCATGTGTTGGCTATTATTAGGGTTAGCTATTATTGTTTTAGCTATTATTAGTTTAGCTATTAAGTATTACTGTTTAGCTATCATTATTTTAGCTATTATTGTTTAGCTATTTTGGCTTTAGGTATTATTAGTTTAGCTATACTGGCGTGCTTCGATGCAGAATATGCATTGTGGTATACAACTAATATGCGTCATCAATCATCCTACAGGTAACGTTTCAGTAATACATTATTGAGAATCAGAATTTGACTCATATTTGGTATTCAACTGCGTCAACATGAAGTCAGTAGGGCTATGTCGTCAGTTGCTCATTGTTTTTACGTATAATGGGTACGCGCGTATACGTGGGGGATATATGCGGAGCGAATGAAATGGCTTTTATAAGTGTACACAAAGGAAAAGGTTGAATGAGAGACGGACCGGGTGAATTTTACTCGGAATACGCATTGAGTTAAAGTTTTCGGTTTCTCCATGAATCCGTGTAGAATCGGAACCGGTTGAGTTGCTGGGAATGTGTTGTGTGTTATGTCTACAAGCGAGAGAGTCTGATGATGCTCTTCACGCAATTTTATCGATTGATCCCAACTTACAACTCTTCCGTGGTGCGTTTTATACGAACCCGGTCGTACCGTCGTCGTGTGAAATTCTGTAGTATTATACTAAAAGAAATATCACGGACGTTGACATTTGCCAAGCCCGGATCCTGTCCATATTACAGACCATTGTGTTTTACAAGAGTTCGTTAATAATTTCCTGTGATGAAGTGGAAAGCGCCAGGAATACTAATTTTATATTACTCTCGATCTCAATTCACGTAGAGCTGATAGATAAATCATTGTTCTAGAGGCTGGTTGACTACATCCACAGACATAGGTCTACCGTTCTGTAACGTACTTGTTCTCACTTGGAAATCGGGAGTTTAACAGTTTTTCTGAATAATTTTGAGTGTGGCGTGAGACGTTACGTAAGAACCTAGCACAAGTGTAACTGCAGAATAATTAGCAAAGCGGTTTTGTGTCTAAAATCAATACAAACTTTTAACATTTGTAAATAAGCTAGAGCTGAGGTAATAGAGAGGGGAAGGATAAAATGACGAAATTGCCAGGTGAAAAACGAGCACCCTTGGCCTCCCTTGAAGACTTTTCCTCCGTGTTTTACTACTCGCCTAGTTTGACAAAAAGGCTCTCCGGATATTCATCGCCTTTGCTAAGGATTAAGGGTGAAATTGATAAGAGTATTGAGTTGGTAGTTAATAATGAAAATGTAGAGAATATTTCAAAATATAATGCTAGTCGGAAGCTGCGGCCTTTGGTCAAAGTGCCTAAAGATAGGTTGGTGAAATTATTCTGCCATCTTTGTCTTCATTCGTAATTTATTAATATGATTTTATTTACTAATTTAATTTACTTGTATACTTTTCTTTTTAGATTCAACTTGGTTTACTTAATTTTCATTATACATGGAATCGGTACATTGATGCCTTGGAACATGTTCATCACTGCTCAACCGGTATGTTTCAGAATATGTTAAATTAGGCTTCGTTTTGTATTATTTATTTATGCTGTTCCATATGGTATGTTCAAACCATAAATTGTGTGTATTTCAGTATTTTGAAGACTATAAACTTGGCGGCAGCAATGATACTTGGTATAAAAACAATTTCTTTCCGATTCTGGGATTCGCTGCTCAAGTTCCGAACGTATTTTTTAACTGGTTCAACATTTTTGTACAACTAGGGTAAGAAACTCAAGTATTTTATTGCAGTTCTACGTGATGGATGATATAATTTGCAAGTGCGTTTAATATCCCTGTACTCTTGATTCTAGTGGAAATCTGAAGACCAGGATTGTTTGGTCCATTATTTTTGAAGTTATTCTCTTCATTGCAACTGTGGGGCTGGCAATGTTGGACACATCGGATTCTCAGGGCCTCTTCTTTTGGCTGACCATGGTTTCAGTTGTTCTTATCAACAGTAAGTCTCAACGGAATGTAATATCTCTGTTAATGTAAAAGTGATACTGGGATTCTGAGAGAAATAGGACTGTAGGCTGTAGTGGTAATTGGAATTTTTGTAACTGTGTAGTGGCTGGAGGGATATATCAAAATTCAATTTATGGAATTGCCTCGAAGCTGAATTATGCTGGAGCTGTTGTTTTGGGCTCGGTTAGTGTATACTGCTATAGATTGTAATATGCAATCTTGTCATTTTCCATTTGATAAATGAACTGAAGCTTATACTGTCAACTCTTGTTTCTGCAGAACATTTCGGGAACTTTCACATCCGTCGTCAGTATTCTAACGATTTGGTTGGCTCCATCTCCAAGAACATCAGCAATCTACTACTTCATCACGGCTCTTTTTGTTCTGTTAATTTGTTTCGACTCGTACTTTGCACTTCCCTTGAACGTAAGATTCATGATTTGAATCTACGTATTACATACCGTTCTGATTTTTTATATTTACCGGAATTTTAATATTCTTTTCAGAGATTCTATCGATATCATGAGGCTCAGAGTCAGAAAGAGCTTGAGAACAGACGACAAGTTGGCTCACAAATCGGAAAAATACCACGTACTCCGTACTTGTCGATTCTGGGGAAGTGCTGGCCACAGTGCTTGAATGTATTTTTGGTCTTTTTCGTAACACTCGCAATTTTCCCTGGAATCCATAAAGGTGTGCAACTATAATGCTTACAAGCAGTCTACCTTAAGCCTAAATAATAATAATAATAAAGCAAATAAACCCTTCTGCTTCCTTCAATAGACATAAAGATGGTAGACAAGGATTTCTTCACAACGAAGACGTACTTCACACCAGTAACGTGCTTCCTTACTTTCAATGCGTGTGCCATGATAGGCAATCTGTTTCCAGCTTGGATTCAGTGGGTAAGACGGACATAATTATGCAAATTCAATTGCTTAAATTTTCTTGGTGTAGATATCTTATTGTAAACTGTCTGTCTTAGCCTGGACCAAAGTACCTCTGGATTCCAGTTACGCTCCGTGTCCTGTTCATTCCATTCTTCCTCTTGTGTAATTATCAGCCTTCCTTGGACGAAGGCGAACTAATCATATTTCCATATCTCATCGACAACGACTGGGTGTATTGGGCAGGTGCAGTTCTTATGGGAGTCACGAGTGGATACTACAGTTCTCTTGCCATGATTTATGGACCCAAGTATGTTTAACTAGCAACTAGCGTATTTCTCAACATTAGCCGAGTCATTGCAATTGGCACAATTTGTTTGAAATTAATTTACTGTGTAACCTAAATAATAATTGAGTGTAAAACTTGTTTCCTAGAACCGTGGAGAGTCGCTACGCTCCCGTTGCCGGAATGTTTGGAGCAGCATTCTTGATCACCGGAATTTTTCTTGGAGTAATTTCTATCAAACTGACTCATTTATTGGTGACAAATGTTTCCTTTGGACTAGAACGGACAGCAATTGAACCAATTTAAATTGCGACGAGGACAGTAGAAGGACTCCAAAGTGCTGAGCTGACATCCGCGCAACCGAATTGTCATGCAAGATACAACGAATTGTTACAAAGTTTGAGTTGAGTTTGTTAATCTTCGTACCACAGATCGTCGTAGTCTTGAGTAGAAATTAGTAATTAAAATGTATAAATAGTCAAGTTGAGTGATCATTTTTATTTTATATGATGGATGATCGACGGTGGGAATGTTTTAAGGTAGAACAAGTTTTTATGCTAAGAGTTTTAAGACTTTTTAGAGGAAAATACTTACAATGTACAATAATGTTAGTACATAGTTCCTATTTGCCTCCTGTTAACCCAGTGGAATAGTGTTTTTATATGTAGTTTGATTTATATTTGTATGTAACGTCAATTTTTCTGACCTTGAGAAAGGCCAAACCAGCTACATGAAGCGGTAATCTATGTGGTGAGGGACTCTGTTCCAAAACAAGACGTCTACGTCAGTTAACATAGCTCCGTGCTCTCCTTGACGTTGAAGGTTCAATGATGTAGCAGAGTATCTGCATACATATATGTGAATTTCAAATGAAACATTGCCGTTGTTTAAGCTTTAAGTTTACTCATTGTGAGTGCAGCCTAGAAAGAGGCCACGTTTAGACAAGAGGGACAGTATTCAGTCGACCTCGTTTCAAGTTTATAAAGAGTCTTGGAATTTTGAACTAGAGGGATCACTTTGATGTTCATTCGTTTTAGGTTAAAATATATAAGTACTTTAAGATAAGATTTTACGATTATATCGTACTAACTAATAGATGCTTTTTTGGCTTAGTACTTAATATTGTTATGCTGAACATAAAATTTCAATTTTGTTTTGAGTAAGGACTAACAAGTTAAAAACGGGTTTAGACTAAGAATCCTTGTGTTGTTCAGCTTCTTCTCGAGTGAGTGTCAGAATATGAGTTCTGATCAGACATCTTTGCTTGCAGTTTGGACAAGCATTCTGCTCTGGTCTGTGGTATATTTTCCTACACAGGCAGTTTCTTTGACTGATCCAGTATCTATGTATTCGAACACTGACTGAGAGTACTCTGTATGCCCTGAGCATGAATTGAGAGATGTGGAAGTACTCTATTTTTTGGAACCTCTTTATACAACCATTGCCATTTGACATGAGATATTCTATAAGAAACGTACGCATCATTGTCTTCCAAAACACCAAAATGCATTATTATTTGTACAGACTGACTTTACACAATTGTGTTAGTGTTTGTCTGAAGATGACGACTGATCTTGCTTGAATAACTGATTTAATTTCCAGTGAGGTATTTCTCTGCTCCGGTTAGATCCAACCCAAAATTCTCTATTTCCGCTTAAGAGCGAGGTTTGCGCCTTGAGGCAGTACTAGTCTGCACAGCAAGTAGAAAGTGTGAGGAGCTCGTCTGGGTCAACCACTTGACCTAGCGATATGGTAGATATGGCCTTATATGCCAATGAAATGTTCAGTTCTAGCAGACAGCGGATTTTTTAATTTTCAGGATTAAGAAAATCTACAACTGAAAGTTTTGTTTTCTGGAATGTCAGCTTTCCTTCGGCGAATCTACCATATCGCTAAGTGAAATGGTTGAACCCCGACGAACTACTCAAACTTGTTGCATCCAGTAAGACACGCCTGCATACTGCAGGACGTAGCTTTAGCTTGGGCTAAAACCGAACCTTAATCTTAAAGAGAATACCTTCTGTAATGATTCTCTCCAAATATTCGTGTACATAAGTACATGAGAGGAGACCAGACCTATCATACAAATTGGTAATTACAATTTTGGTAAATCCTCAACGCCTGCCTTGACGATTGAGAATCTTGAATTGATTGTCTGAGAAGAACAAAGAGCCAAACCATTTCCTTGTCTGTGTGTTTTCACATCTTTACTTCATTTATTCGCTTGCTGTTCTTGCTCTTTTCCTTGGCCGTATTGTCTCAAATGAGATTCTCACTTTACTCATTGAATTGGTTAGGCTTGACGTTGATGAGTGACATCCCGAGAATTAAAGATGCACGACCATGTATCACCAACGCGTCTTTGGCTGATCACGGAGAGAAGTTGTGTCTTGTTCAATGATTAAATAAAGGCAGAAGTCAGTAGAAGTGTTTTGAAGCCAGTGTTCTGCTATCTAGCTCCCTGGGCCCAATGTTTTTTTTGAATTACCTTGGACAAGGCTACTTAGATTTTAGTAGTTTATGCATTTAATGACATGAAATATTGTACAGATACTTATGGTAGGCTGCTGTATTAGTTGTAGTTACAGCTGCAGTAATTATAGTCACTGTCATTAGTACATTAAATATTACACAAATAGTTTATTACACAAAATAGTAGATAAATATATTTAGATATCTATTCTGGTTTATACCAATACACTTGTATCTAACCCTTGGGTTTAAGTAACTATGTACAATTTACAATGGAATTTTAACTTTATTATTGAGGCTGCTTCGAATTCATACAATAGCAAATGTAAGTAAGAAAATAAAAATAAAATGTTATAAAAGTTGGACATTGTGTTGTTTTGTGAATTCAGGGTAACTATACGAGTTATTTTTACTGAAATCATCATGCACGACAGAAGCTATACTTATATTGCTATGGTTAGTACGGTTTTTTTGGTAAAAACGCAAAAATCAAACGGCAATCGGTTAGCGTCAAATGTTAGCATTGCACATGACTTCCCTAGTGTGAGGTGTGACTGCTCTGTGCGAAGTGTTAATAGAAAGTATGAAATGCTTTCATACTCGAACGCTCAATGCTAAATAAGTATGTCTAAATCATATTGGCTGCTAACTTATTCTGCAGAGCTCACTATTTTATTGATGGGCATTAAACTAATTCCGAATTAATTTTTTATGCTGACATTCATTATGTGGAAGCCTGAACAAAGGACTGTATATAATTCCGAATTAACAGTTCCTCCAAATGCGATTCTGCTCTACTCCCGAATTTAATAGTTTCTAATATTTGGATTTTAATCTGAGCAACAGATATGTTCATTAGAACATATTTTTTTATTTACAAATTCAAAATATAGCTATGGGATCTTAGTATCTTATTTCCAAAGGTTTCACATGGCGAGGTTTATTAAGAAAATCCTATTGCTGTACATGAGTGGAGTGTGCTGAGAGATTTTAATGTATTTAAATAACGCTAAACACAAATAGTATTGGAAGTTGGAAGGGTGATGGTGAGAATTACTTCCACTGAAGCTCAAAAGGTACATCTTTCTGAGTTGGGATAGTGTTTCGGCATAAGAATAATATTGACATTATCCAACTTTACATTTCTTGGAATATCTACATGATCTGCCGTGAGTAATCTTCCATAACGCAGCCATGCTTCCCATATTCTGTATTCCGTATGGATTTTTCCAGTTTATGTATTCACAATATGTAAATGTATAATTCATATAACATAACTGCATCCATTATCCTTGTCGCAGTTTAAATATAAAGCCTAACATTCACCTTGTCTTAGCACCAAAAATATTCCCATATATTCCAAGTTATTTTGAAATATTGTACTTTAATGCTGATCCAAATTCAAATGGAGTGTATGATCTCTTTTGGCATTTATGTATTCCTTCCTAGTATATGCAGGTAAGATACATCCATGTACCGAAATAATACCAATGCATTGCTCACTATATGCGGTAAGAAAGCCAGCTGTTAATTCTATGTACACTGCATAACAGCATGCATGTGCGAAGAGCTTCCTTCTTATTAATCACATGTTAAGCCTAAGTCTGTTACCAAAAACAAGATAATGTTGATGTCCAATTGGAATAGTCATGAGGAGAATCCAAACAGCAATGAACAGGATAACTTAGTAGCATGAATTATGAGTTTGGTGCCGTGATATAATAACTGCCAGGTAAACCGAATACCTCAAGTGGCCTAATGAGAGCGTGGTGTACTGGGTCTACGCGAACTTTCCCTAATCGGAAGCTGCATAAGGATCTGAGATTGAGATGCTCTTCACAACGCACGCCTGGTGCATGATGTGAACAGAGAGCCGTGCTTTCACTTTCACCCCTACCATTCCTACCTGAGCTGTCTTGCACGTTTTGAGTCCATTGAGTCCTTTCCCTTTGAGCGAGCGGTGCGTGCGTTGGGTTGAGGCCGAGTCTTGTGGACGCCTTAAGGAAAGAAGTATTACCCTTTCCATTGATAAGCACTGGAGCAGCAGGAGCCGTCATAAAAGCCCATTCTCCTGCGGCACTAGTACTTAGAAACGAAATAGGGATTTCTCTGAGCCTAAGCCTCAGAGCAAGTTCTGCTGTCCTGACGTCTCCTTGGCCCGATCCACCTGGCCTCTTCCAATCCCGAAGCTGAGCTCCAGACCAGGCTGTCCCTGTGTGGCAATCCAGATCCAAGTTGTCAAATCCTAAGTTGGGCATGATGCAAGAGGTTTGGTTTGGAGCGGCTGAGATGGACCTGTTGGAGGACGAGAGTGCGGCGGCCGACTGAGTGACCAGGCTGGGATGGCTGGGCATGAATATATTAGCTGGGCCGTACGTGGAGGCTGGCTGGGGAAGGCAGGGAGTCGGGACAGGATGTGACCCTTAATGCCCTGGCCTCCACGCCAAGACCCATTCTCTGGCTCGAGTGCTAATCACGCTCATGATGAGGCTCAATAAATAGTTGGGCTGGAGCAGAGCTTTGTCTCGGCCTGGCACACAAACACACACACACGGCCACACTCAGCCGCTCCAATCCAATAAATCCCTGCTTCCTCTTTCATTCGCCCTCCGCTCGTCTCTTCACGGCTCCAGCAGCAGGAGTCATTCAAAGTAAATGGCCGGCCAGACTATCAGAGCCTCAATTGGACTCTATGAGATGATTAAGAGTTTTTAAAATATGTTTTTTTTAGTCTAGCCTAGTGGAGCGGATTGTGAATGCCTTCTTGGTCCGCTTGGGTCCTACATAGGTACCTACGCTGCTCCCCTTTCAAAAGCCTCTCCATCATTTATCCTTCCACTTCCACTTCACTCCAACTTAATTGAGCTCAATTTATTTATTTAGCTCCGTTCTGGCCCTCCCTCTTAATTCAGCTCAAACACAGCATACTTCCAAAATACAGAAATGACACACACTAATCCAAAGGACTTAGAGCTTCAGCCCTTCTGGGACACAATTACACAGCTCTCACTTGAGCATTTTGCGAGGTTTTTCTAAAATCAGAGCCTCTATTCGGCATTTCTTTTTGTCCGAAGAATGTTCCTCTGTGCAGAATCTGGGAAATCAAAGCATAGCTAGTTACAGAGTTGCTCAGCGGGAGTTGACTTGCTTGCTGGAAGCATTTCGCGCAGCTCATTCGCTGTAAGCTCACCGACTTCCCATAAGGAGACGCATCGTGTATCTATATGTACATATTGCAAGTTCGGTTCGGCCTGGTCAACTTGCTCTGAGCAGATCTGCAATCCGCAATACATGGCACTTAGTACATATGCTGGTGAGCAAGTACAGATATGTAAAGACTAGGCTTTTTAAAGCAGTTATAGACCTATACAATACGAATTCTACAAGTTGGATAATACTCCTAACATTAAGGAGAAGAGTAGTGAACTTGCAACTTTATCTAGTGTCGCTTATTAGCGATCTTCTGAGTCTTGAATTTTCTATTCAAAAGACACGGAATAGTTTACCCCGACCCATTGACTCCACGTCAATTAGGCACCGGAGATTGGGCACTGTTAACAATTAGCACATGCTCGATTTCCGGTGACCAAATGACGGGGTGCAATTGACGTCGAACCTATTCCGGCCTAAGTTTTGGTTTTTTCTCAACGATTTAATATTCTATAAATTATTCTATAAACATTTTAGGGCATTCGTGGTTCAGGCTCAACTATATTTTATTATATATATTTTAACCGAATATTCCGTGTACTTACCCATCCTCGCTACTTTGACTCTAAGGCTACTTTCCTATACATATAAATACAAGTACTATGCAAATGAACACAGCTTAATGTCTCGAGTTGCTGAATCTCCCTAAACGTGGAGTGGACTCGATCTCATTGAAAATATTCTCAAGGAGAAAGTCTTACGCGATGAAATTGGAAGTTGGGAACTCCAGACTCTGCTGCTAGCCTTGCAGTTTGCAGTTTGGAGTGAAATGCACTCTACGTCGTGATTTTGCATGAAACAAGTATGGATGCTGATTCAAGTGATTGACCGTTTCGTCTATGTACATAAATCAATTTTATCAGATACTTATAATAATTCCTGGAATACAGTCTCTGTGAGGTGGGTGGTGCATATTGCTCATCTTAACCTATAACGAACTTAATCGTTGTTTGCGTTTATCCTTCCTTCCTTCCTTTGTTCTGTCGCTGTCGGAAGATTTATTTTCGTCTCATAATTGCTTAGTATTCTGATTCGAGTTGGAGAACCGTGGAAGAAAGGAGAAAATGTTAAAACAGGAATAGCAGCTCAAATAACAACTGTGTTTTATTATTCTCACGGGTGACGGGCACACACTAAACCCTTCTACATATTTTCGTTATTTTTCAGCATTAAAGTCCAAATTTAAGTTGTAACCAGTTCAGCTACGCATGGAAGAATGTCATAACCGCGAAAACATTTGAAAACAAGGTTAGGTTGTTGATTTTGGCCGGGTAAGGTTATACAATATTTAGGTTAGGCAAGTTTAAGTTACTTTTGATTAGATTTGTAATTTGAGTTACTAAAAGGAAGCAGTAGGCAGAGAAGTGGTCGGCACTGATTCCTGGGTCCGCTACTAGTGGGCCATTACAGGACATTATGAGGATGAGGTGACAGTCTGGGTTTGTGACGGTAGGGGACTCATAATTTATGCTACCATCATTCCCATTGTCTTCCCATTACGAATTAGAACCCGATTTGACTAAGCGGCACGAGTTCCTCATTCTGGAGAGCCTGGGTTCTGGTGGTGCATAGTTGGTTGGGGATGGATTGGAGAATGGAATTGAAGGAAGTGGACGGAACAATAGAGTGACTAATAGGAATAAACTCCGGCCTGGCATCACTTCTCAATATACTAAATAAATAGAAAGAGGCAGAGTGCACTGGCACTCGTAGTCATTCCCTCCAGCCTCTCTTCATTTATTCCAAATACAATGCCAGCTACTTCCAGTCCGGTTTTATTGTAAATTAACTAAGCAGAAGTTCTCATAATTACAACAATAACAAATGCCATTCACCACCCTCCCTCCCCCTTTAACTTCTCTTCCGCCTTTAATTCTGCTACATCCGCCCATCCTTCCTTCTCCCTTGCAGTATCCATGTGTACTAAACATATTGGCTCTCCTTTAAGCGATACTTATTAGGCTGCTTAAGTGAGGAAATTCTAACAAATGCACAGCTAGGTTAATTTCAAACCATATATATGCGTCATGCATTTATTACAAACAGCGCTACGAGAGAGATGGGGAAATAACTTATTATATTTATACAATATATGCAGTAATCTGAGCATCCCAATCAAAGGTTATGAAGTGACACGCTTATGAGCAGCTCTGTGTCTTAAAGTGTAGAAATATTAAACCTCTTCCATGACTCATGTTTGACTTTAGGATTCTGATTTATTTATTTAGAATTAAAACTGCTGCATACACGGTTTAAACAATAATACAGTTAGGCATTGAGAAATACCCATACATTTGAATAATTAAGTTTTTCCTAACGAGCTAGAGACTTTAAATAGGTACATGACATTTGACTTAGGAGTACAATGGAGTTGCTATAATTATACAAGGATTAAAGGGAAAAATCGCGGAGATTGTGATACATGCACAAATACAAAGATTTTATTTATTCGAATACATTTATAAATACATTGGCTTTGTATTGTATTGCTATTAGGCATTGAATGTACAATACTTAACCCAGATTACATTTTTGGCTGATTGACGGACGACTGAGTTGTGATGCTGGAAGCCAGTTGATGAGAGCGGAGATCAAGGAAGTTAAGTAATAGAACGCGGGTGTGATTTTGTAGATAAAAAAATCAGTTTTCACCTGCGGCGCTACTACTTAGTCACCTTGACTCCAGAAAAGTGGCTCTTCGTTCTTCTGGACCAAATGATGGCACAATTCATGTGGGCCACTGAACTCAACTCCAATCTTGAATGGAAGGAAACCAGGTCGGCCTTGCTGCTTCCTCTTCTTGCTCCGTGCCACGGCCCAATACCCTCCAATCAATCCCTTGTCATAATATTTTCAATTATCAATTATGCACAGTATGCAGTAGGTCAATACTCCAATTTACAAAGTATTCCTTGGAAGTAGCAAAGTACCAGGCACACCTAGTGTGTAGATACTCCGTATAATTCATAATATCCAAGTTCGAATTGGAGTGGAGCCAGAATAAGTTTTCAATTATCTATGCAAGAGTGATGAACATAATTTGTATTGGTATCTCTATCTGGGCTACTTGTATCTTCCATTATAAATGCTCCATAAAAGAAATAAATTATGCAGCCTGGTCTGTATGAAGAATTTAACCATGGGAGATGTTACATTAGAAAATTCAGACCAATTTGTGCAACAGTTTCATTAGGACCGCCACTCGTGGATGGACCAGACGTCGTGTATTAAGTTCAACTTGCCATTTGTCAGTAGGCCCGGATTAACGTCCTCTCAGGTTCTGCTAATTCTCATGTTCCCATCTTTATTGCAAAGTACTTGGCCACTACTTACACATGATGGAAGGAGTTCCTATGCCCTCCTCATTCATTCGTGGCAATGTGGGACTGGCTGGGAGAAAATTAGGAAAAATTAATTCCAAGGAGCAACCAAGAACCAAAATGGAACGGGAGGCTGACGTCGGAACAAATACTTTCGCTTTCCTCCATCGCCGCTCTTAAAGGACTTGATCTCAATCAGCCCTTGCAACTCTTTTGGCTCTTCTCAAAACTTTGTAATGCCCTCTCTGAGGTTAGGTTCTTCCGCAGATGAGGTAAGAATCGAACCTCATCTGAATGAAAGTAATTGCGTTATTTTGCTGTACTGAATTGGGCTACGTATTGATGCATGTTGTCCAGACGAACAAGTAAAAACTCACCTAGCTTCTTAGAAATGCTCCAGGCCATTCGGCTTCCCATTGGGCATAATTGGCCGGACAATGGGGAGAAAATGCAGGGAAAGGTGGAGGAAGGCTTGGGCGACGAGTGGTGAGCAGGGAGCTGGAGAGACTGGGGCTTTGGAAGGATCGGAGTCTTTTCAGGATTTGAGAATAAAAAATGTACTATTTGTTTTGCTCGGTTAGAAATGCTGGAAGGAGACAAGTGTGAGAAGAATGCTGTGGGTTCTGTTCCACTTTCATTCAAGGCTCCACTTTCCAACGTGCAAAGTGATGAGGTGTACGAAACAAACAATTACCAGCTTCCCCGAGCTCATTTATCTAGTCTCCATACAATGCCTCACCTAGGCTGGCTCTCAAGTGAGGTCAGCCTGAGCTGAGTCCAAACTTACAAGTATATGCTCACCACGTCCAATTGGAGAATGCTTACAGAAAACTTGAACCGAACCCGACGCTGGCAATCTACACACTTGGTCTACAACACGAGTGAACCCAGGCGCCTTGCTAGTCAAACTAAGAGAATTTAGGAAATACTTGGCCAAACCTTCTGAATTGAAATGAATGCCCGGAACTACTGCGTTGTTGGTTCTCTAATGCTGTACACCTTGACAAAAGATTCTAGTGGAGAAACTCTTACCCGATCCGCGGAACACGAGCGCTCCGCTCTCTCTCCATCACTCATTTGTCAGCTTATATTGTTGGAACCGAACTGAAGAAGGGTCCGCTGTGTCACGTAGCGTTAAGACACTATTAGAAAGTACCTGTCTCGTCTCAAGCAATGTGCGATATTGACAGCAGCACGGGATTCCAGGATTTACTCCATTTGGAGCTCATGATGCGATTTGCCTGGGCTTGAGATATTAAGCAGTTCTGGCTCTACATTAGGTGAAGATGTTAGACGAGCGTTGTATAAGCTGATTCCTTGCCTATTTGTGCTGCTCTGTGTTTCCCGTGATTGTCCCTCCGTTCGTTCTCTAATATCTCAGCCCATTAGCATTAACGACCTTTCTAAACAATAAGCATTTTGGGCTCAGTTTTATCTTAATAGAAATCAAATGACCGTCATATATTGTCATTCTCTTCATGACGGAGGCCATAAATAATAGGATATTAGTCAGAGAGATAATCGTTAAGAAATAAAGAAACTCAGCCTCGCTCTCAAATTTAGCTTACCTCTCGCATATTTGTATTTATGACTTTCATACAAGTTTCTCAATTCTCCAGCTTTCTATAGCCAACACAATGGGTTAACAAGACTGTATGGGAGCAACGTGAGCTATTCTATGTAGGCCTCATTGGATAGAAAAAAAAACGGCCTGGATTCTTCATTTAATCCTGTCTGTTCGGTTCTAAAATAAGGCAAAGTTGCATAATCCTGAGAGCATGAGAGGAATGAGTCTAGAAAATAATCCTTCAATCTTAATCTAGCTCAATCAAAGACGACGATGATGGAGATCATAGACAAATAAATAGAAAAAAATGTGCTGAGTTGAGATTTAGGAAAGGAATGGAGTGGTCCCATTTATTTGCAACATTTCATTTCTGCTCAGAATTTAGACTAAAATATTTATGCACACACAGATACAACAGTAAAATTGCACAACTAATGGCAACGCAGTGCCAGACTTAAATTACATTCAACATTGCATCAAGCAAAATACAGACGAGTGCTCTGAGACGCCCACTAGTTTTACAATGAAGTGAGGTACATTGACTTCTCACAATAATTAATGACATAATCTATTAGTGCCTAATTACATATTAAAATATGCCAGAAGGAGCATAAATTGGGTCACACACTTCAAACTAATGTGCTTAATCGTAGATGGAATATTTAAGTTGTACATCAGAGAAGAGGATGCTGAGTCTTAACGAGGCGGAGGAGATCCAGATACGGCACGAAGCATGTGAACGGACTCACGAGCAAAAATTGACAATGCTTACTGCCCATTAGAACGGTCACAAACCACGTGATACCTGGCTTAGAATTAGTCTGCAATTAGAAGACGCAGATCTCTTGGCAGAATCCCCGGAAGTAGTCAACAGGTAGCAGAGTCTTGGATTTGAGCTTGTGAAGAAATCCAGGGCCAGGCAGAATTTCGGAGTCACGAAATTGGAAACTTCAGAGAAAATGTCTCGAGTTACACACGTAGTAGGCTAGAGGCTAGTTAGAAATAAACCCTAATCAGCACCTCTGCTCTGCTAGGAAATAGGAGAAACCCAACATGGTCTTTCATCCCAATGGAAACTGAGAAATGATTAAGAGAGAGAACGGAATTCCACAAATCCGCCAGAAGAGACTATAGACTTACAAATACAAAAGGACTCCATTTTGAAAAATGCCTGCCGTCCACCAGGTGAGCTAAAGCCAAGGTGAGGCTGACAGAGATGAATAGTTTGGTTTAGCCGTACTAGCTAAATACGTGGTAATTAAACGGAAGCTAATAATTGGTTGAAAATAGAAAAAAGTGGATTCGCTAGTCAATATTTGCAAAGACGGAGGAGATGCGGAGGTGTCGGTTTGAAAAGTAAATAAATTGTGTTTATTTGGGCGATGAGGCTTGTTGCGGGCTGGAGTCTGGTTTGGGCTGAACTGAGAGGACTCAATAAAAGTTTGATAATTGTTCTGCGGCTGGAAAGGTGCGGAGGAAAGAAGACATTATAAAACGACTTCTCTCTTTGAAAACCGCAACTGAAAATGAAATGAGGTGAAATGAAAATGTTCCAGTCTTTGGTATTCTGGGGCTGGCTTTTTTTTTTTTTTTTCTTCCTTTCTTCAGCTCGAGTGTTGGTCCATATGGCACAGGTGTTTCGTTGATTGAATATTCATCAAATTCATCATCTCACGTACAATTTTTATTTTAGTTTAACCCAACAGACATCCACCACGCTCAGGCAGACATCTCCACGGCCTGTATGCATGCATGCATTATGTATGAATGTGTCGACAAGGAAAAGAAGTAGCAACTAGAGTAACAGTTTCCTATTAGCCTGCCCACCTCGCCTTTAACTTTAGCATTAGTAAAACCACTTATCCTTAATATTCCTTCTACATATTTCTACAGTCAGTCCCGATACTCGGCGCTAACGCTCAGAGCTCCTATTGTTCTTCTGCCAAAATCTATACTCACAATTTCACTCAATATAGGCAGGCATGGCTTCCTTAGGCATCTCCCCCTAGCACGCTGCCTGCATATGGAATGGAACTAATACAAAAGGTCCAAAAATTAAATCACATGTTAACGGTTGGGAAAACTATTCCAACTTGATTGCCGGCTTCTGTTCAAAATAATTGGCATTTATACCAACTCTGTTTGCTTCATGTAAAAGAATCGAGAGCCTACTAACGTCCTAAAGTTTTGCAATTCTAAAATCACGAGTCTTAGAAGAGGGTGTCGGTTTGAGATAGACGCCCTTTGGCTGTATGTTACAGCATGGTAGGAGGTTGACCCGCAGTTCTGGGTTAACGACTTGTCTTAGAATCATGAGATAAATACGTGGTTGGAAAGCTGAGATTCCAGAACACAAAAGTTAGTTTCAGTTATCTTGGAATTTAAGAAATGTGACATTGATTCCAACCCAACACAGAACAGAGACATGTCGAAACACTAAGTTTTACATACCCCACTGATAACTGATCACTTGATCACTGGTTGCCTGAAACATTTATTCTCTGGAATGTCTGTCGACGTACGTAAATATACCATATCCTTCAGTCACTTGATGAACCCGTGAAATTGGGCCAAACTTTGCATGCTGTAACATTAACTTCGGGATGCAGATCTCAAATCATTTAATTTATTTTCTTAAGCTCACAGTTTGCTCGTCATTTTGGCTTTCAGTTTTGGGAGTCAGTTTAGTAGGTTTGTTGTCCTGCAGTGTCAGTTGTCTTAGTACAACATTGTAATAACGTATCAATAAACACAAAAACGCACTAGATTTTATTTGAAAATTAAATTTGTTGAGTTGAGTGCTCATTGACGAGGAGCAGTGTATATTAACGTTAACATGTGTAGTTTCATACGCATATGGAAGTCGGAATTTGAATCCGAGTTCACTTCTGTTAAGGTTTAGAGACAGCGGATCTCACTTAACTCTATTTGAATTCAGATGCAGGGATAGGAAGACAGGATCTGGATTCGTGGGATGGTGATTGATGGTGCTGATCTATGCGGAGAAGGGGCAAAGTCCCTTGCATACATAAATATTATATCTGTCTCTGGAATAAAATCCACTAAATAAACATATTTTTACCTTCCGATGTCCTCACATCAATTCCATATCACAAATCACACACAAAAGCCGTAATGCTTAGAAAAAGTCAAATGCTAAAATGAATACTAATGTCGAATACAAGATACAAGGGTATGCGAATGCAAGTACAGTATTTTAAACCATTTCCCAACGCCTTTGGCGTGTGCCGACAATTTTACAATGTTTCCATTCTTTCACGTGAAGTTACCGCCTGCCGGTCAATGCGGTCTCGACAAACGGACAATCTCGTCATCTTCACAAACTCTGTCCATCCTGCTTGCCTATATGCACAGCTCATACTTATAAAAGGATATTTTGGTTCAATGATTCTCTATATCTTCAAGGCATCTTGATTGATGTATTGATTGAAAGATTTGAAGCCCATTGACGCACAACCTTCTGCATTTCTCTAAAATAATCTCTCTAATCCAAGTAAAACTGGAGCTCAAGTTGACATATTGGCTATAATATGTAGACTCACCGATCAGAAAAACTTTGCTGGAAAGCTTTTACTCAATTAGGCATCACTACTCGATTTTAAAATGATTTGGATATTTTCTAAATCTCCGGGAGTACAGCGTAATTTGCATTCTGCTTGCTTCATTGATACTTCCAATCTAGTGTTACGGTTCTTGTTTGTAACGATATACCTACTTTACTGTAATCTGGGATCTACGTGTTGTTTTTTGCACCTATATTGTTCTACTCTTTAAGTATGATCAAATGTTTATTAAAGATTTTTTACAAGTACCTACTACATAAAACTGTGTTTTTTAAAGCTAAACAACAAGCGAGCGATGAATGCACAATTGTAAACTTCATGGATAGATAGGCCGGATTTGATGAAGAATGCTGAATCAGCGCTTCATAGACTAAAATTTGCAATGTTCAAGCTTGGTTTCGTAATATTAAGTACATTATATTTATGAGTACATCTTCGTATGAGCAAGAGCGAGGAATTTGGCAGTGTTTCTGCCTCGTGCTTTACTGTCTGGAATTGTTCTATAGTTGTAACGAGTAAAAATTCTCAGAAAGAAAATCAAGATCGCACTTTATATTATAGTCTATTGATTGAAAACATGAGATCTTACCACTAGACGATATGCTTTCTGCTCCGAGTGTTTACTGTGACATGGAATTGCATTAAATGACGAGCTATATCCCCTGGCCTCAATTGGATCAAAATGTATACATTTTATTTTATAATTTAAGGCATAATACAAAAAACTAGACACTACTCTACTATCAACATTAGTCCAATCATTTGTGTAAAATTTGAGCTTATTTACTTGAAAAATGACGAAAATACCATGTTAACAAAAAAAGAACATTTGGGTTTTTCAATACACTTTGCTCAACGTAATATATTTCTGAATATTCACAGGAAGCTGAAAACTTGCCGCCATATCGGTAATATGTATTCACATAGAGCGATGGGGCTTCTATTGATTGTTTGACAATTGATTATTGACAATTTATTTTAAAGTATGATTTTGACTGGAGGCCTAAGGTCGAGGGGCATAACCCATACTTAAATGCGGGTAATTAAGCTTTCATCAAGAATCGAGTTTACATTTAGGGCTCCTAGCCGCATCTTCTGTGCTCCGCTGGAGTTACTTATTGACTTCAGACAGACTAGGACGGACGTGCCAGAAGTAAACGTCCGTCTCGTGATAAATATGCTGATCATGGGGATTGAGAGATAACGTCAAAATATTTTACAACCTTTTCATTCTACAATATTTAAAAAAAATACATTGGCACAATACAATGACGTCTCTTAAGTACATAAGAATCAAACCTAATGTAAAATATTATTATTACTTACATGTATAAGATCACAGGTTAACTAAAAATCAAAAATCTTAAACTGTGCAACATGAATCAAACAAGAATCCAAAATCTGGTATGCTAAGTACTGGGTGTCAAATCATACTGATCTGAAAGTTGTTTTAAATCAAAATTAATTCAAATTATATATTTTTCAGACTGTCTGCCGCTACAACGGAAACTGATGTACGATTCTTGAATCAAAAGCAATGGATGATGTCACGCTGGTTGAAAAACTGAAGACAAAATTCGAGACATATGATATTCGAAACTCCATCATTCCATGTGAAAATATATAGACACTGACACTAGTGATGTTCCTGACAGTAATGTGTTTGACGCTAGTAGTTTTTCCAATCGAGCTCTAGTGCGGAAGTACTACGAAAGCATATCCAGATCCCAAAACAAATTATGCATGATATATTTGCAGAATTACTATGTATTTAAATTATCCTATATCAACCTATTTTTTCAATGAAATTACTTCTCCAATAATAATAACCTGCTTGCAGTGTTGAATAAAAACCTACATAGTAATTCTTGTGTGTGTTTAGTGATAAGTAGCACAAATTAAAAATAGTGAAAGTAATACAACATATAACACGGTTACTCGGCTTAGTGAATTAATAAATTTAACCAAACAACGGAGTTCTATTTACACTCCGAAACCCCGGAACGTGCTACATATTGGTATTTTTAGGAGTTCTTATTTTTTCAGTTTCTTCGTGGATTTGTTCAGCATATGGATCCATATCCATTACGGCTACTTCCATTGACGTCATTTTCTTTTAGCCTTCTTCTAAGATTTCAGGAAAGGTTTCAACAAATCGTTGAAACTCGGCAAACTCCATAAATTCATCCTTGTTCCTGAAAACAGATATTACTACAAAATAGGCCAAAAAAAAAGTTCCCTGCGAAAAAGTTTACTCGAAAATCTACGAGTTAACCGGGAACTGTAAATTCGGTGGAGGTTAGGTTAGGTGTGACTAGGCTATTCATCGTGTCATGGTCTGGAATTACTGGTGTTTAAGTTTCTCCATAGCATAATCGGACAGACATATTCGAGGGAAACTTTTTCGGCGGAGCTTTTCTTAGGGAGCTTTGACGCAGGGAATTTCTTTGTGAGGTCATGTTAGCCCAAAACACATACGTAAAAACCAGCATAATCTTCTTCATTTCACTGTTACCTTCTGAAGCACTTGATAGCAGCCTCTTTCATAGTGGGAACTTTGCAGAAATGTCCATATTTGAAGAATATGAGAGCAAATTCGAAAGTCCAGTCGTTGAAATTGAGCAGAAAATAGAGAATATACTCCTTGAACCGTGGGCCCATGCTAAAGTCCTGGCACACGGTTAGCAGTCGTAGTCCTAGTTCCAGCGTCATTAAAGGAACAGCCATTCCATAGACAAAGTGGAGCATAGCTCGGATGGACTTAATACTGAAGTCCTTCTCGGCTACATGGAGCCCATGTCTCGGATTTTGAATGAATGCAGCTTCCATGAGCTCGGAGAAAGCTAGGAAAAAGTTCATATGATAAATACATTAGAAGTCAGAACCAGTTTGAATGTAAACCAGCTTAAGGAGGGGTTTCTTTTGAGCTAATGAGCCTTTAAACTGTGTGTAATTAAAGCATACCAGTTTGACCCGTTCGCCTGAGTCAACGGCTTGGCCTAAAATCTTGCCATGCCATGTTGGAAAGCTGACATTCCACTGAACAAAAGTTCCAGTGATTCATTGATTTTTTGTCTAGCTCCAAGAAAAGTGGCATTATTGCATTAACAATTATTACAGAAATAGAATTTTAGCACATGTCAGTAAACTAAAACTTTTGTTCTCTGAAATATCAGCTTTCCAACGATGTTAATGGCATGATGAAGGTCAAGCGGTAAAGTAACACACAACTGCAGCGCACTCAAAACCAAGCCTGCCACTTCAGAGCTGCTCTCAGTGAATTAAAAATTGCCCAAGTGTATATTGTCAATAATCAACTGGGAACCAACCGAAATCCTATATCTACACTAGTATGCCCTTACCGCTAACAAGAACCTTGTGCACCGGGAAAGTCACGAGTACTTCTGTATTCTGGTCAATCAAGTGAATTGAAGTATCAAAGAAAGCGGACTTGTGGAGCTGGTCATGAAGTTGGCAGCTGAAGCTGTCCATGAGAAAGTCACCCATCATGTACGGCGTAGGGAATATTTTATTGGCTTCCGTTGGAGATTCGGTGGTTGTCAAGGTCTCTGACGTGAAACCATTTGGACAACAATGTTCACTTCGAGTGATCATTGATGTTAGAAGAATTACTTCCTTTCCAGCCAGAACTTTGAATTTACTGAACTCCCGGACGGGGACGAATGGAATGATTTCCCAAACTTTAAATGAGTCCTCTAGCCGCTTGAAGCCTGCAGAAGGGATATTCACAACAAGTAATTAGTTGGTATTAATTTGCATGGTTTCCGCGGAAACCCTCGCAGTGAGTTGATCAGACACTTTCATTGCAGAATTTGCAAAACAGTTTCCGCGAAAACGTTTCTCACGCAAAGCTTATCCCGAAAAGTTCAATTTTCAATCTAAAGTATGTTCAGCTGTAAATCTTGGTTAGGTTAAGTTTAGTTAGGCGGGTAGGTTCGAAATCGGGCCATTGCATTGAGAACAATTGGGTGTAAGGGCGCCAAACAATGACTTAACCGTAATAAATCGCTTCGAACCTAACCTGGAACAACATAATTTACACTTTTCAGAATATTTAATCAATGTTAATTCACCTGAACAAGGCCAGACTCAATTCACTTTAGGCCTAAATGACCGCGGGCGGAAATTAGTTCAATTGAACAAACTTTTCTATGAAAATTTTCGTTGAGAACAATGCCTACGGAAAGGATTAGGATTCGGAGTGAGATCTTTATCGTAAATGTTTGTTTGAATTTGAACTTGACTGCATTTTCCTTACTTGTGCAATTAGCTTCGTGAACGCATCGCCCAGAATAACCGCAAATCGAACTTTTCAGCTGGGTAATGTTCGTCCGTTGCATGGGCTGAGGGACACCACCGGCGTCAACTCCTGAATCTACACCCAAGGGAGGTTCGATAATTCTCAGATTCAGATCATTGGAACCCTTCGTCTTGAAAAGCTGCAGTCGCCTTTGAAATTCAGAATATATAACATGATTTTCTGGAAATTTTATTGTAATTTTGTAATTCAAGATGAATTACCCAGGTCGAATCCATAGCTTTTCCGAATCCATGATATCCTTATCGACCGACAAATCGTATTCCAAGTACGACTGCTCGCCCTTGTCATCAAAAGCCGTCGGGATCGGAGGTTCCCATAACTTTTCCAGTGCATAGACTGGGAGCTTGTATAAGTAACCCACCGACGCTTGCTCCATGTAATGCTAAAATGTAAACGATTTTTAGTAGCTTTATAAATTGAAAACATTTGAATATTAACTTACTCCTTCAACTGCAGGGTCAACTCGGTCTTTATTAATCACTTCCTTCACTCGGGAAGCAGAAGAATTAAGCGTCTCCAGATTTTGCATAACTCCGCCTTTCGGTTTTGCCTTCTTTCCATGTTGTTTCTTAAATCTAGCGAAGATTTAAGTACATTGAATTATGGTATTATGTACACAAATATATTCCAGAAACTTAGGAATCACACAGCTTACCCGGAACGATTCCCCTAAAAATGTACGCAGTTTGGCGCCGCGTAAAATGTTTATCGTGAAAAAATTCCCCCAAATGTTCTGCATGGTCATTTCATTATCAGAGATATATACTTGGATTAAATTTCTGAAACTAACGCTAGGTTAGGTTTGCCGACGGCATTTTGATCTGACAAACGAATTCAGGGAACTTGTTAGCCAGGACCTTCTTTACAAAGAACGTTATCGTTGAACCTGTTTGACAATAAAACTGTGCAACGCCAATTAGCTGAATTGTCCTAATAATTTGAATGCCAAGCCTATCTCTAAGAATTGAAAACTATGTCGTTCGAGGAACTACTAGATTCCTTAACAAATTCAAAACAGAACACGACTAATTAAGTGCGTCATCTATCTGTTTTACCTTCGGTATTGATCCAGAGCACATTGAATGAACAGAGGAACTTTCAACTGTTCTCCAAGCCGGAAGTATTCAATGGCAACATGTTTGAAATTTTCACCATCTACTTTTCGCTCTCGAGCAAAAACTTTGAGAATATTCCGAATACATTTCTGGCGTAAACTGGGAACATCAAATTTGTCTGCTAGTTTAATCACTTTGGCTAGCAGAACGACGTCATCACTTTAAACCTCCCCGCAGTACATGTAGTCCAGGAAAGTACGAACAGGAATCTCCTCAAATCCTTCCAGCACCACTTCCGCCTTTGGTCCCAGTAAAAGGGATTCCAGCACTTGGCTTTGGGCTAAGAAAACGTGTTAAAATAAGTGTTATTCACAGAAGGCTATATTTCAACTGTCGTTTTAAAAACTTACCCGCCAAAAATACACGGTAGACTGGTATGATCACTTCATCATTATTCTTACAGAACAGCCTGATTGTACCATCAAGAAAGCAATCCAGGACCACCCGAGTTCCAATTTGGGTGTTAAATCCGGTATGGATGTTGAATCGTTTGAAAGCTTTGGGCACTTCGTAGCCGAATCCGACTTCTGATGAAGGATTACGTGGTAAGCCGCTATCAGCAGATCGTAGCATTGGGAAGATTCTTGTGCAAAGGAAAACAACACGAATGTTGATTCCAGCATTTTTAGCCAAAATCTCTTCCAAATCTGATATTGATACGAAGTCCTCAAATTCAAACCGCATTCTTCGCTCAGCCCCTTCGTTTTCAATGTCTAAAAGCCAAAAAACAATTTTTTTAAAGTTGTTTTTTAAATCATAATATTTAACTTAATGTATTTTGAATAGTTATTGGTGAAAGCCTAGCCTGCCTAGCTCAGTTGGTAGTGCTCAGTGGAAGAGCTACTTTCTGGGTGACATGGGTTCGATTCCCTAGGGCAAGGCAGGGACTTTTCTGGCTTTGTATGACAGTTCTCGTTAGATCACTGAAAGTCTGCATTGTTGGAATGTCCTAAAATCGTGTATACGGCTCGGTGAGAATAGAGTGGAGTCTCTATCAGTACGGTATATGCGTCAGTGATTGGGGTCTGGAGCGAGGATTTGCATAGCATTTATGTTATCTTGAACTTGGCCTTATTCCTTCGCTGTAAAAATCGTGCATGGCTCGGTGTGTATAGAGTCATTCTCTATCAGTACGGTGTGCGTCTCACATTGGTTATATCCAATGTGTGTTGGTCTGCTCAACTGTATATTTGTAAATAGTTGTACAGACAGTGTCTGACGGTTTGGAAATCAGCGTGTGTTGAGAACGTGATAGCAATATCACTGGTCACACAGAACTTCTGTCTATGTTCACATGGATAGTTGGGAAAGTTGAAACTGAAAGGACACTTAAATAAACTTTAAAAAAAAAAGAAGCTGTCAATGTGTAGCTTCGTAATTATTCCAAGCATAAATTCTTTTTAACCTTGATTTTGCACAAACTAATCAGGTGCAAAACGAGAAAAAAATGTTACTTCTTGTTTTTGTCTACTTTTTGGTTCAAGGGTTTATCTGATTAAGGTTGTTTATAATAAACTACCTGACCTAGGTCAAGACAAACATTCAAAGCCATCATGTTAACTTATTGCCCTACTCGGTGCAGAGTTTTAGACGGACAACTTTCGAAACTCCAAAGAATTGAGTAAAATATATACATTTGCTTTACAAAACAATTGCCGGAGACAGTTTCTCTTAGTGATGGCAGTTTTTGTGAACATTTTTAGCTTGAAAATGGTACCAGGGCTCGCCTATGCTTCTCAAGAGGTATGTTTACAATGTATGCACCGGTGCCGTCCCGTACCTAGTTCTGAATATCTTAATACAATTCCTTTAGGAGGTTCGTCAGACCAATTCAAACTTTTAACAATAATGTTCTTATTCAAACTTATATTAGTTGGATACTTATATTGCAAAATATCAATCTTCTGATCTCGTCCCTAAAATATCAGCTTCACAGTGGTTTGAATATCATCTACACGTAAGAAAATGCAGAGTAATCTAATTATTTTTATGCTTCAATTAGAAACGCTTAGTAGTTATTTAAAATTCTCAAGGAAGTAGTCTTGGCCGTGTTGTTATTTTGTAAATCCATGTATGGGGTGTGGCGAAATTGGGTGGAGAAAATAGGGGAGCGATCGGGAAAACCATAAATACTTTAAAGGAGGTGAAAGCAAACATGGATAGGTTGTAAGGTAACAATAATCTCAATTTTTATTATCACGGTTTTTTGCACTCAGCTGATGAACTAGCTGGTTTAACTGCATTAACAACAATATAGAAATAGAGCCATTAATACTTCTTAAGGAAGAGATTGGTTCAAAATAAATATGAAATTACAAGTATAGGAAGCATTGACAGCGCAGATGACACCGCACAGTAGTACAATCTCAAAAAATTGCGACAGTTCAGAATTCGACCGCCGAACCATAAAATTCAAATACTCACATCTAAAATTGGGTTAAAATTAAAAGTTTACAAGGCCTGGTTAAGAAGGGTTAGTAACTCTTGTAGCTGAATTCCATTCCATTTGCATTCAGCATAATCTGTTTTAAAATAAACTCAACGGCCCTTAAACGGCAAAGATCAGCATACATTGCGATACTTTGATGAATTTCATGGTTTAAATACGACGCAGCATAAATAACGTTCAGCGTAATTACACTCCAAACTCATAGTACGCTAATCTTTGAATATATAATTAATAGAAGCTATATAGTGTATAGGCATGCATCCTGTCATCGTCGTTGTTACGTATGGAATACGAAATGTAGGTGTTCGTATGCCCGTTCACCATACATCCAACACCATATTTCCATTAATATTTGGAAATTTGAACGCGATGCATCCACAAGCAATACTTGTACTTCGTAATTAGTCACTTTTCTGCAACCCGCAAGGAACCGGAATACAAAGTCAATGGTAAGCTCAGGTGGTTTTCTTTCTTTCTTCATAATGTACAGGTCTTAGGTTACAGTAAAAAGAATGAACTCAGCTGGCATATGAAACACATTATATTTGCGTCTAAGAATATTACTGGTATACGTTGATTGAGTTCGTTCAATTATGCAACGTGGATTTTATAATTAACCTAACCTTTACACTATGTAGATTAACATACTAGTATAAAGTATTACCCCAATAAAAGCGATTTTAGGTCATTGCGTCCGTCCATTGTGCCCGGTAATCAAGAGCCACCAACGTGTAACTAACCTAACCTAATGTCAATGTCATAATACGCATCTGTATTTTTTTAAATTGTACCTAGCTGTGCCAGTGCCCGATACTTCAGGCATTTATTTTATGTCGTGTAGTGTATTAAAGAGCATGCCGTCTAAGTTTTGAATTAGCAAACGCTTAGTTAAGCGCGGGATGCAATTACCAGGCCGCAAGTGATGGGGCGGAATAGACTAGAGTGTAACTGACGCGGAGCAATTAACGGTAAACGTTCACGAATCGTCATTTAAAAGATAGTGTAACCCTGTGTTCGCCCGACATGTCCAACCTATAGGTAGGCATTTACACAAATTACGGGTGATCTTGTATGTCCCTCCATACAATTTTTTTCCACTCACTATTGTCTTTATTGATTCTGTGGGCTAGCAAACGGCTAAAACATTTAGCTTTGGTGGGGAAGTTTCACGATTCGCTCTAGAACAAAGTAGGCTACCACGGTTGCAAAAGAGATTCCCTATGCTCGACCTAACTACAAATTTAAACTCTAAACTTTCTAAAAATCTAAACTTTGTCAAGTGCTAAGTGCTAACTTCGGTTTGTGAACATTGTTTCATCCATAAGTCAATTTTCAAAAAATTCATGGAATCGTCACAAAAATTAAATACCATGGTTCTTGATCTAGGGACAAGACTACAAATCGTCGAAAATAAAACTTATATGAATTCTGTTGACCCGGTCAGTGTACCTGTTTTTGCTAAAAGTGTTGCTGCTTCTCACATCAATCCAGTTGACCTTGAAATTCAACACACAATTGAAAAACTTATGAATCGTGTTCGAAAGTTTAATATTGTGCCTTACGGACTGGAGTTGAATAACGTTAGTTACCAATTCACTCCAGCTGAAAAACTTTTCCAAATGGTCGGAGTGCCCGTTACGGAAATACTCGTACGTGACGCCGTTACCTTTTATGTTTCACCTTCCTCTTCTCCCCTGGTCAAGGTCACACTTAACTCTATGAGTTACAGACGTAAGCTTTGAACCATGCAAGAAAGCTCCGTGTGAGGACTGATGAATTCAAAAAAGTTTATATCAACCCGGATTACACATTTGAGCAGCGTCAAACCCATCGTGAAATAAGGGACCGTCTATGTTCTTGCAAACTTGCTGATTCAACTGTCGACTTCTTCATTTATAAGAACCAAATTTTGCATAGAAGTTAAGTCCTTCGTGAACTCACCCTGGACTGACCTCTGAAGCCACCGAGCTCACCTCTGACCTTCACTCAAGTATGTTGAGCAACAGAATGAAAAGTTCGTTAACATAGATCTATTCTCAGTTCCTCAACTTTTGCGAAGACCTAGCAATGTGGCTATCCTACTCAAAGTAATGCAACATGTGACTCAACGCTAGCTTCTAATTTAACTTCTGGTAATTCTCATTCATTATCTGTACCTTCAAAACAAGGTAATACATGCAATACCACTAATGCTATTTACCTTAATCACAATTTAAATGAACCGACCAGTTCTGTAATACCAGAGTGCATCAATTAACCCACTAGTAGAAATACCAGGTCATCTCAATGTTTCCCTATTAAATACACATGTTCTATAGCACATTTGAATATACAGTCATAACAAAAGCACTATTTTCAGTTAGTAAACCTATTACCAGTCAACAATTTAGACATTTTATGCCTCACAAAGACTCTTCTTAAACCAGATATACGTGAAATGAGTTTGCAGGATTACAACTTCTTTCGGCTCGATTGCCTTCATAAAGGTCGGTGAGGGGTTGTAATCCTTGTAAAAAATGTTTTCAGGTCAAAGAGGTAAATCTTACTAATTCCGACTTTACAAAATCGAACTTGAATATAGAAATCATAACTTTGAAAGTGAATTTTCGTAAGAATACGTTTTTCCTTATTAGTTGCGTTTATCGTCCTCCAAAACAAAGTAAAGCTAAGTTCTGACTGTATGTAACATGTATTTATTGGGAGACTTTAACCTACCGAATACCACTGAATATGCTTATCTGTCTAAATCTAAATACGAACTTACTCATGTTATTAATGAAAATACAAGAGGAAATGCATGTCTTGACTAATTACTAACAATACAAGCGTAGTTTCAAAAATTGATGTATTGATCCCAACATTTCTGATCATTGTCTCATTTCAGCATGTTTAACCTACATTTACTTATCGAGAATTTAAGTTCACTGACTTTGGGCAACTAGGTTCTGATATCTTGATGTTAGACAGCGTGGTTCTGAATCAATGTCGCCTACTGCTCTTATCAAGTATTTCTGTAATGCATTGGTTTCAACGTTTAATAGGCACGCTCCAATGGTAACCAAAATCATAACAGATAGGACGAACCAAAATACTTTATCAGTCAATACTTCTAATTTGAAACTAAGAAGGGATTTTACTAGCCAGTAAAAAATCAGTAGCTGCTTCCGAAAAGTCCAACTTACACAAAACTCAATGCATGCTCTCTCGCTGCCCGGTGTCATTGTCAGCCTAACAAAACCTGGTCCGGCGGAGGTCACAACAAGCGATGTTTCACCTAACCTAACCTGAAAAATTAAACACACACCACAATAAATGCATCAGCATTTAAAAGTGTAGAGTATCTCCTAACCTAACCTAACAGCAAAAAAACTACACGAGTCTGACGAGTATCGAACCTATGCCCTGGGACCAAAAGAGTAATACCCACACCACTACGCGATCTCAGCACATGTGGTATATTAGCTATCACAATCACTACTTATCCCGATTTACCGCGTCGTCGGAAGCAGCTACTGATTTTTTACTGGCTAGTGGGATTTTGAATATTAAGAATATAAGGATACCAAATCACATGACACAAAAGCTGTAATGGTTACACTCAACAAGCTAGTCAAGTATGCTATTATTAGTGACACAAAGGTAAACTTTAATACAGAAATGAAAGTCACCAGATACTCATTATGCAGTAAATACATTATGCAAATTAGGTAAACGAATTGATTCTACGTTTTCCTTTCTAATAAATGTAATAACTGAGTATTTTGTTTCCGTCAGCACTACAGTTATACCTATCGCTATTGCCTTTCCTTCGAAAAATGATATATCGTATCACCTGTTTATCGGTTTTGCGTCACTTCAATATCTCAGCTTCATATAATCAAAGTATGGAAAACAATTTTAAAGTCTAATTCTACCTCACATGACGTTATGTGTATGTCCTAGAATGATAAATCTTAGTTACTTAGCCCCTAATATTTTAGATAATCTGCATAGTATTGTACAACGCTGCATAATTCCTGGAGAGATGCCTGACTGTATGAAAGTATCCAAAGTTGTTCCACTGGCAAAATAAAAAACCCGAAAGGTCCGTCTAAACTTTGACTTATTGCGATTCAGCTAATTCTCAGTAAACTGATTGAAAGATGCATATATAACCAGCTTCACACTTGTAAATAAACATTAGATTCTCTCTAATAGACAATTTGGCTTTAGAGCAAAACACTCTCCTGCGTACGCACAGGTAGCACTTACTGATCATTTACTGAGTGATCAACAAACTTTTTCACAAATTCTCTTGGTATAATCTAGATACTCATTGGTTTCACTCATATTTAACAGGTTTCAATACCGTTCATTGAATGGTGAAGATTCGGATTCCAGATCGACAAATGTTGCAGTTGCCCAGGGTTCAGTACTAGGTCCATTACATTTTCCTTACTCATTATTGACCTCCCCGAGTATCTCCAGGATGCATTCACAATACTTTTCGCTGATGACACAAACTTTGTTATCTATATATCGTATTATATCGTATTTATTGGGTCGTGTAGTAAAGTGAGTAGAGAATGTTTTGGCATGGATGGATAATAATTAATAATTACCTACAACTGAATCTAGATAAAACTCAAGTGGTAATCATAGGTAGACCGCACATTGTAAAAGCATTAGGAAAAATTGAAGTAAAGGTAAGAAATATAAAAATTTGCAATTCACCGTATTGTAAAAGCTTAGGCCTAATCATTGATTCTGAACTCAGCTGGACTGATCACTGATCACATATCCAAACTTTCACGTAGCTGCAATTCCATACTGTGGTAACTTTACCCTATGCAAGCAATCATGAGCCCAATTAACCGTAAACTAATTATCAATTCATATTTCATTTCAAAATTACTATATATTACATATATGTGTTTAGTGTATAGTTTTTGAGATATTTCAAAAAAAGCTAGCTGTTCCTGAGTAATAAATTAAATTGTTTAATGCCGAATTGCTATTATCCTGGTAAATAAGTAGGGTAACGTGGGATAATTCGAAACATTAATTTTGCATGCGACTAAACATCTTTAGTGATAGCCTTTAAACAATGTTGCCACTTGACTATTCTATTATGTTCTGTTGGGGACTGCTTGACCTTGACACCTGCAAACTTGATGGGGAATCCGTACTTTATTTATTATTCTTTATTACCCCATAAAAATGGCAATTACGCGAAGAGAAGTTGAGAATTGTACAAACTTAGGAGTATTAGGTGTACCATAATTATTACAAAATTCATAAAGTAAGTAGGCTTTGATACGATATCATTATACGACTTATTCTAAGACAGAATTCAGAACACGATGAATAGCTGATCCAATACAAGAATAATCACACATACGCTCGTCAAGTAAAGGTGCACTTTCAATACATTGCTTGTCTGTGAAAAGCTTAACTAGCCTGGATTTAAATACATTATACGATGTAACCATACGGATATCCTCAGGAATGCTGAGCCAAATCTGCTTTGCTTTACAAACAAACGACCTATTGCTGAGGACATTATTTTTGGTACGTAAATATGAATTACTGTGGGTGTTCATGATATCTGAGTTATTAAAGCGAATATAATCATAAAAATACGGAGGACATTCCTTGGTAAAAATATTAGTAGGAAAAATCCATTTTAACTTAGTCGAAATCAAATGTTTAACATTATCATACAATCTCAATCCTAATACGAACCGACCAGCGCTTCTAACACAAGACTCGACCTTTTTAAAATTAGCGTTAGAGCAAGATCCCCATATAACACACATATTTCGTATTTTTGACATTAGATACGAATAAATTATTAGTTTTCGATTATTTTGGCTCATAAGTGGCTGCATGGGGTAAAGTGACCAAAGAATTGAGTTACAATTACGTGATAGTTGGGAAATGTGTTGAGTCCAGTTAAGTTCGGAATCGATAAACAGACCCAGGCGCTTACAATATGGCGAATTAGCAATTGTAATATCTCTAATATTCAATATTATATAAACATAATAGTATAAATATATATATTTCACAATATGCGGCCTGACCACGATCACCATCTTGGTTTTGTCAAGGTTAAGTTGCAAATAGTTTTGGTCCAACTATGATAAAACTAACTCAAGGCATTGAGTAACACTATTCAGTACACTTGGCATGTCATCAGGTGGTCCGGAGATAACGCAATTTGTGTCGTCAGCAAACAGTATTGTAAGTGCATGGAGTAAATATGTAGGCAAATCATTTATTAATAACGCGAACAACAACGGGCCAAGTACTGATCCCTGAGCTACACCGGTATTAGTGAACTTAGAATCGGAACCTGTTGCTCAGGTATGAGCTGAACCAATGAGTTTCTAAATTATACCAGGAAAATTTATGAAAAAGTAATTCGCGATTAACCTTGTCAAATGCTTTACTCAAATCGAGAGAAATCAAAATGCAGATGTTTTGTTTCTCTATCACATTATACAAGTGATCGGTTAGTGCAATCTGTCCGTGTTCTTGTGAATGCTTAGCACGAAATCCAAACTGCCTATCGGAGATAATATGATTTTCATTTACAAAAGTAATTAATTGTCTATATACACATCTTTCAATTAATTTGCTTATAACTGGTTGAATAGCAATGGGTCGAAGTTGACTCGGACCAGTTGGATCTTTGACTGTAGCAAGGGAATGACTTTTGACACTTTAAGTCAATCAAGCATTTTAACCGTAAATAGTGAACGTTGCACTATGTTGTGGAAAATTTCCAAAATGTTAGGAGCTGAATATGAAAGATTAATTATCAAAGGACTAATGTTCATTACATCATGCGAAGTTGAACTGACTTTCTTCATAGATTTCCACGCTTTCAATATGTGAAATTGGCTTACTGTTTCAAAGCGAAAACGATAGTCGGGTGTCATAATCGTGTAATGTTTAACGGGAAGGCTTAATGATTCAGTTAAAACAGTTGTACTTACGGCAACAGAGTAATCGTCAATCGTGTTGACGGGAAAAATGAAGTTAGAGTCAATCTTTTTACCTAATTTGCATAAAGTATTGGCTGCAAAGTGAACGCCTCTAAACTCAATAGTTTTGTTTAAATTGTCTTTTGTATCACTAACATTTGCTTACTTAACCTGATTTGTTAATGACTGGAAGGAAATCAGTGAATCTCGTTATCGACGTTGAGCATGCAAATATCATATCCCAAGCTACCATAGTCCGTTCGCTAAAAGTCCCGATATCTAATTGTTTTCTTTTTATATATTGGTCTTATATAACTTAAATTAGAAAGTAGAAAATTAGAAAATAGAAATTAGATAGTGGTCAGAAATATGAGGGTCGTAAACCTCAGTGTTCAGTAATCTTTTGGTATTATTAGTGATCAAAAGGTCAAGACATGAATTCCCTCGAGTATTCTGTTTTATGACTTGAGTTAATCCATACGCAGATAGTAACGTCGCTAAATAAGCATAATCCTTCTCATTAGGTAAATTAAAGTCCCCAAGCATAAAAATATCCTTCCTAAAATGTTTTAAATCCGAAAACACAATATAGAGTGTGGCAGAGTCAGATATTGTGCTTTAGTAGACGGTAAATACAACTGACTAGAAATGCCTCGTTTGAACTGTACTGAACCTTCAAAGTTAATATTTCAATATTTAAATTCGACCTAATTATTTCTGAGTTTGTGAGGGTTACTTCTTCAGCTTTCCATAATTTACTAACAAGTATTCCTACACCGCCCCAACCTTTGTGAGTACGATCCAGACGAAAAAAGTTGTAGTCTATCATAATCGTTTCAGAAATATCAGGTTTAAGTAAACTTTCTGATAGGCATACAATATCGTATTTCCTAACTGTAAGCAGATTTTGAAGCAGATGAAAATGCCTTTGATAGGATTGTATATTCAGGTGCGCTATTGAACATTTATACTTGACGGTTAAAGGTTCAAATACGTTATTTTTACGATATGAGTGTGGTTTACGGCTTGCTTGTGTAATTGCTGCTATGGTCGGTTCGTTAACATAATTATTTCTAATTTTACTGCTATTGCTTGTATCAGAGTTAATGTTAATAGTACTACCAGAGGTGTTATTGTATGTACACAAGGAAACTAGTTTAAAGGTTGGGATGAAATAGAATTACAATTCCTCGGTGAGCCAGTATTATGGTTTGCTGTCGTTGAACTGTGATAATGACGAGTTTGACGAGTGCTCGTTATTTCAAACTAGTAGAATTGCGTAAAAATAGGCTAAAAACAATTTTCGCAAGACATAATAAAAATGTACAAAAACAACTGGAAATGTGTAAGGTACATCGGAGAATATCTACAATATAGAAAAACCTGCCTTTTTGATCCCGGTATGACCAAAACCGTGGGTTTACTACCAAAAATTGTCAATGTTGAGGAAGGTGTCATTCGCTCGTAAATTAAAAGTCCAGTTTGGTGATATAAAAAAAGCATAAAAAATCGCCGTTTTAAAAAACATGGGTCTTTAAAAGTTTGCAAAGTTTAGTAATAGGGCTAATCAAGGTATGTATCGTTGGAAATTAAAATCCGAATGCAATAATAATAAATTTTAGTTTTAATTTAATTCAATATAATTAAATTCAAGTTTAGTTTTAATGTAATTCAATATAATTGAATTCAAGTTTAGTTTTAATTTAATTAATTTATAATTGAATTCAAGTTTAGTTTTAATATAATTCAATATAAGTGAATTCATCTTGTAATTCGCAAGCAATACATACCTTGGTTAGCCCTCAAGGTCAATTTTACAACATTTTGAGGGCGCCATGTTTGTTTTCAAATTTTCTTAAGTTTAATATAATTGAATTGACCTTTTAATTTTCAAGTAATACATACCTTTGTTAGTTCTTTTCAGGGCGCCATGTTTTTTGAAAAGGCGATGTTTCATGTATTTTTGATATCATCTAATTCGACTTTTTATTAGCGAGTAAATGACACCATATTCAACATTTACCATTTTCGGCAGAAACCCTAAGTCCCCAACCAGTATGTGGGTATCACGCTGTCCATATTAAAGGCAGGCTATCAATTGGGTAAAGGATTTTATCGCATGCAAAATTAATGCTTCGACTTACCCCACGTTACTCTACCAGAACAATGGCAATTCAGCATTAAACGTTTTAATTTATTACTCAGCAACTTTTTTTGAAATATCTCAAAAACTACTGTTATGTATTTATCTAAGAAACGTTTAGCAAAAATAATTGTGCAGTTTTGTCCATAAACAAGCCCACTTCGGGGTGATGCGTAAATTCCAAAAATTTGCACATTTGCCACATTCGTAAGGTGTAAAAACTATATGGCGTCAAGTTACGAATAGAAAAATATTTCAAATGTTGACCCTCCCCAGCAAACCAGCACCGAAATTTCCATATTGGTTTAATGTCTCTTAGGTGGAATAAATGAAACCAGACATTTATGTTTTTGTGTTGTTATAAGATATTTCCACATTTCAAAATTGCCATAAAACCGTACATGTGATTGTAACGTAGACGTTACATGTCTAAAAATCCTGTACTATTGAACTTTTTCGTGGAATTTACATTGTGTTTTGCCAGCGCATTTTCTTTCTTTCGAATACGTTTATTCCACATGGAAAAACACTTGCCTACACACTAGCGGGAGATTGCATTTTTCTCACTGTCGGTTAGCTTTCTTTATTGTGAGCGAGCTACTTCACATATGACATCGCTGCGCATCTCAAACCTTCTTTATTAGAATTAGTACTCTATTGTCAAGGTTTGCAATGAGCTCACAAAACAGAAGAAAGTACGCAATGGTCAAGTTTACTAGGGAGCTAGCAGTTGAGATTGTCGCCGGGAATTAGCTATTCGACGAAAACCGCAAGTGCTACCCTTAATAGGGGTAAAAAACAAATTTGCAGGGGGTCTTTATACATTAGCCTAAATTAAATACCAATATACGAAATTGCGTCAACCCGGATCCGACCACATGGCCAGTTTATGAAGTCAACGCCATCAAGTTCTCAAGTAAGTAAATATTACTTAGGTTCTAGGTTCTAAGTCTTTATTAAAATATCATTCATTTTGCTGCAAATAATTAACATTGACGACTTTTTTTACTTTTAAAAGGTGAGTATCTGGAAGGAAGGCAACTTGCCGCTCAAGCGGTTGAAGACAGTGAACTGGAAAGCTCGAACTCGGAAACACCATTCAGGAAGCTTCGCAAGAGCAAGAAAGGAAGTAACAAGACCTAATTTTGGACCTGATTTGCATGGTACTGGAACAAGGAAGCGAAAAAAAGCACAAACAAGTTCTTCCTAAGACGACGAGGTCAATGACGACAATGGTATACTAATTCATTTTATAGTACAAACTTTTATATAGTGATTGAATATAACATATACGCAGGTTAGCAAAAAGATTAGTATTTGATATTTTTTTCTAGGTTTTCAAGTAAGCACAGAAGAGGAGCTAGTGTGTATGACACACAGTCAGGTCAATGTTCCTTGCCTTTGACAGGGCATGGAGAGAAAATATATGCAGAAATACAACCATCAACATTATTCAACTGGACCGAATCCGTGAAATCCTCTTCAAATTCTATCAACCAACTAAGTAAACGTTTTAACGGTAATTATCGTTGCACAGCATGCTTTCTTTCACATGATATACTATACAATTTGCTTGCTTGCTTGTGTTTAACGTACATTCTCTAATACACGATTTTTTTTATTATGGTAGACAATTGGACGAAAATTACATGCACTTACTAAAGCGTAAAGTAATATGTCAAAGGTTTGAATTGAAGCAGGTAGTAAATCGTATTACAGAAGAAAGTAAAGGTTTTGGGCAATCTGAACGGAAAACCGCGTCCAATCGTTTCATCCATCTAGGATCAAATAAGCCAAAACAATATAATTATAATAGTACTTTGTTAAGTGCTGATACTCGTAATTCCTATTTTTTAAGGCAAAACAAACTTATTTGTATTACCGACATCCTCATGCAAGACAATGAAGTCAAAACAAAAAACAGACAATTTTTGGACTGCCAGAGTTTCTCTATCTATCCATTAGACAGTAAGAAATTGGGGATCATTAGGAGCTGTCAGTTGAAACGTTAAGTAGTTTAGAAAATGTTACTCAAAAATATGTTGTAATAGTGACACTCAGTACTACTATTGTGTTCCGTTTAGCCAGAACCTGTAATGGTAATTCTACTTAGAACATTGTATCTTTATTTATATATTTAACCACTCTTATCTGTACCTACTTTAGTATTAACGGTAGCCTATATATGATAAAGGTGATCAATTATTTAAAATCTGTATTGATAAAACGTGTAGTTATGCATTGAAAACCCAAATAAAACATTTAAAATAAGTATTTGAAATACCTAATGTGTTTTCTTTGTGCCTTCTAGAAACCAAATTGGTTAGATTTTAGTGTGGTTTTCATGGAAAATTGGTTCCACATACACATAAAATCCGCATTGTTTCAACATGAATTAGCTCGTTTAGTTGCATCGTATCCTACAATAATTACACTGAAACTCCACGTAATAGTTTCGTTAAAGCAATATGTGAAATTTGCGTATTAGTAGTGGAGCAGGAACCACTGAAAATTCTACGTAACCCGTGAACGTAAAATACATGTGGAAGTTTTACATCTTGGTTAACTGGGTCACTTTTGAATGCAGCTTGCATATTACCTAAAGAAGTCCTCGTATTTAATAGCATGTCTTCACATTTTTATTTATGCGAATACTTATTTAAAGGCAGGCGGAAATGACTAGGGCGCAATTGACGAAGCGCAATTGAAGGGGCGCAAACGACAGAGCGCAAGTGACGGGACGCAAATGACTGGGTTGCAAGTGACGGGGAGCAAGTGACGGGGAGCAAGTGACGGGGAGCAAGTGACTGGGCGCAAGTGACGGGGGCGCAAGTGGCGAGGCGCAAATGACAGGGCGCACATGACGGGGCGCAAGTGACAGGGCGCAAGTGTTAGGGCGCAAATGACTGGGGCGCAATTGACGGGGCACAAGTGACTGGGCGCAAGTGACGGGGCGCAAGTGGCGGGGCGCAAGTGACAGGGCACAAATGACTGGGGCGCAACTGACGGGGCGCAAGTAACAGGGCGCAAATGACTAGGGCGCAACTGATGGGGCGCAAGTGACAGGCTCAACAAGAAGGGGCTCAAGTAACAGTGTGTAAATGACTGGGGCGCAACTGACGGGGCGCAACACAAGGGGCGCAAGTGACGTGGCGCAACAGAAGGGGCGCAAGTGACTGGGCGCAAGTGACGGGGCGCAAGTAACAGGGCACAAGTGACTGAAACGCGAATGACTGGGGCACAACTGACGGGGCGCAAGTAACGCGCAAGTGACGTAGAGTCTCAATCTTCATACAAGTCAAACCGTCTTGCTAACCGTTGTTTTTTAAAATTACAGTCATATGTGTAGTGTTGATCGTGTAAGTTAAGTATAATTGATCCCCTTGTTTAATCAGTTTATCAGGAATTCGACTATTAATCAGTAAAACTTTAGAATTGTGACTTGTGGCTGGTGATATATATGTTTTTTTCACAGTTATACTTTTTATTTAACGAGATTGGTTGAATATAAAGTTGTTGTTTTTTTGCATATTAATAATTTGTAATTACGTTCTCAATATGTACGTTAAACCTATGTTGTATAAGGGTGAATGACGCTTCGTCCTTATGGGCTCTCCCGTCCCTTGTTCGACAGTATACAATGAAGAAATGAGTTTCGTGACATAAGGTAAGAATTCAGTGTCCATTTTCGGGAAAGGCTGAACCAACCCCTCAAACCTTAGTCACAAACAGAAGGAGGACTTTGCTTGAACCTTAATCCTTAACTATTCTGTCGCTACATCCAAAACTCGACGAGAGTATACAGTCGAAAGTCGGGTGCTGTGTTGAACAATAAGTCACCGTTTTAAAAGAGAAGTAATATATATTTTATATCTAGGTTTTCTTAAAATAATAATAAGAGCGTTTCCATTGAAGGAAGGGAGCTTAAGAACTGTTACTGTAATTACATGTATAAATTTCCATACTTTGCAGCAACAGTGGTCATTCCAAATCAATCAAATCAAATCGGATATACATTTTGTCTAATGTGTATTTAAAAATTCCCTTCCCGTTTCCCCAAGACTGAAAAGGACTCTAATTTATTATTGGATTTGGCAATTATGTAATTAATATTAATTTTCTCGTAAAGTAATTGTTTGTGTAATTTAATAAGATTATAAGTAGTTAACGTTACCGCTGTTGATGTTGTATATAAAGCGTCTGTACAAGATTACAAGTGCTAGAAATATATTACCGAGTTCGTGAGAGTAGAAATTTTATCGCTAAAGATTATATCACGTTTCTGTCCGTAAATCCATTTTTTTTTTCAATAAAGCCCATATGTATGACCAAAATGGGACTGATGAGCTGCAAAAGGCTAAGTGATTGCAGTTAGGGTTGACCACAGAACCATACACACAATTACCATTACTTATAAGGTTCACTAGACTAGTTATTTTAGATGTTATAATCGATTTACTCCATAATCTACAAATCTACTTCAACTGTTGACAACTTCGTTTCTTTCAGCCTTTCCCATTTCTTTGATTTTAGCTTCACCTGATCTGTTCTGCTCAAGGAATCGAATGTGAATACAGGAAAATAGGAAAGCTAGTAATTATTTACTTTTGATTGTTTGACTATATCAACTTCTAGGGATTTTAAAAAATGATATATTTTACAACTGAATGATTTAAATTCAGCATTCAACTTACGAATTTTTGCTTCCCTTAAATTCGCCCGTCTGCCATCATGAATAAACTCTTCAACATTCTTAGCATCTTCAAGACCCAAGGACAACAAAGATAATTGGGTATCCAGTTTTTTCCAAAAAGAATCTGATTCTGAACTGAAAACTTGTAATACAAATTAGTGGTATTGAATAAAATGTGAAGCTCATTTTATTAATGAGATTCCTTGTCGACTCATAATATGGATCTAACTAGGTTTATTTTTTAATCTAATTTGATTAGATTCTAAGAAGTAGTTCTAGCAGTAGTAGTTCGCATTTTAGAGTTTGGGTTTTTTGTATTGCTCGCAATCTAAATTTCAATACGCGAATTCTTGGTAATTTTACTCCTAGGCCTCCATTTTCAAAAAGAGCATATACCGTTGATTTCTTTACCCAATGTTCTTTGATTGTTTTCTGTTTTCTATAAATAAAAATTAATAGTATTATTATTTTATTCCGCATTTCCATATCTTTAATCCTGTTTTACAATGATTTGCATTTAAATCTCACATAAACATGTCATATTGCTTGTGATATATGTATATTTGCGCATTGACTCTAATTTGGTTATAATGATTATAGGTGAAATACAGGGTGGCACATATCACATTACCGAAATGGTATTCCATATATAGTGAAATCGCTCACCCATATGTTATACACCAAATTGATGACAATTTCATTGCCAATCTCATGGACATATAATATTTGGCAATAGGTCGCAAGCGACCGCTGTACAGTGCAAGAAAAAGGAAAAAGTGAAATTTTCCACTTTTCAGCTGGAAATCCTAGGTTTCTGTCTGAATTCTGAGTTGTTGTTTAGCTACAGCCATAGCCCAGTCATTTTTGATCAGAAAAAATTTACTTTCCTATTTCTATAGACAAAAAACACCGTTGGCTTTGATGAAACTGCTCCGAAACCACGCTGCGCAAGAAACAAAATATTAAGTTTTTTCCGTTTTCCCCCTTTTTCTGCTTTTCACTCGTTCTTCTTTCGCTCTCGCAGTCGAGTTTTCTCTCGCCGTATTTTAGTTTTTTTTTATTTTTATATTAATCAACCCTAAAGAATTAGGTTATTACAGTTTTACCATTCCTAATTAAAGAAACAAATATTACTAGTTTTCCAAATCACTAAGTACCATATTGACTACGGAGTCAATACAAGAATAATTACAAATATTTTCTTCCTCGCTCCATACACTTTCTGCGGACTGTATATTTATGTACATGGACTTAAGTTGTGATTTAAATATTTGAATGGCACTAGAATCAAATGGTGGTAAATTTAGCCATAGTGTCGTAGCACTGTATTTAAATGATATTTGCATATATCTACTATTATCGTGAGAGTGTAAATATGTCTTATTTCTTGTACTTAGTGTATTAGCGCTATTGAAATCCAAATAACCTGAAAAATACGGTGGACAATTTCCCGACATGATATTGTAAGCTATTTTTAACATTTCATATTCGTACATAAATTCAGGGAACATCCATTTAAGTTCTGTAGACATAAGATATTTCACGCTATTATATTTATGCATATTTAACACAAACCTACCAGCACGTCGCAAACTTTTTTCGACTTTTTTCCTATTTTTTATATTACATATCCCCCACACCGGAGTTATTGAGCTGTGCAGCAGCCGCTTGTGAGCAATTGTGAAATAGTATTGAAACTCTTTCATTCATGAAAATCGGGGAATTTACCAAACTCATCGGCCTTTCCCACGTCGCCCCTTCTTATTTCACTTTAACTTTTGCAGTGGCGACTACTACTGAACTGCTACAAGTAGGCAGAGATTCTACACAGCACGATCTCTTACTTATTCGCAATGCTATGTTTAACATCTCTATTTACATATATATATATATACATACATACATTGTTACCTTAACAATTTAAATAACTGGTATTTGTTTCAAAATGCTCATCATTAGTTTTACACGAATCCCGGACTATCCGTCGAGGGACTGTTTGCCGAAAGGACTATCGGTCGATGGACTAATTGCCGTCGGGACTTTCGGTCGATGAGGGGCGGACAGTCTGCCGAGACTTATGAAATTTATTTTAGTTAAGTTTTTATTCTGAAGCAAGAGGTGAAGTAAGCCAATCCTAATGTACCGTATGTTGCATTTTCATTACCAACGTCAAAACATGAATATGAATAGTTACCAATAGGCTTTCCAGTGTTTTTATAAGTCCATCAGATTTGTCTTCTAAAATGATTTTTTCCCCTGATAAAGTCAAGCTATTTTCTTCATATTCATGTTCTGACGTTGGTAATGAAAATGTAACATACGGTACATTTAAATCTGCTCCAAAACTCTAGACTCAGCTATATAGTATCCATGGAAGGACAGATGAAGGATATACTTTTCCATAAGCATATGCATTGCTTCCGTACAAGACTTTCTCTACTTTGTTTGGTAAACTTCAACAAGAACAACGAAATACAGAAGATATCGTGATTGGTTTAATGATTGGCTTTAGACTTCACTTTTTGATTCAGAATATAAAATTAGTTAAAACAAAGAATATCGCACTATTGGCACGAAGAATGGCTTTCTGTTCAAAAATTCTGAAATTTTGCAGTTATATTCCATTT
>JAQFXY010000059.1:0-74803 GCA_034693865.1 Ceratophysella sigillata
TATTTTGGACTTTTAATATGGCAAGACGTTAAGCGGCCACCTCAGTTACTTTTTACGCTCTTTGCGTTTTATTTATTGCGTACTTTGCTGATTTATAGCGTTAAAAAAAATTAGCATTCTTGGAGGCACAAATGAAAGTTAGCCATAGATGGAAATGGAAGAAACTTTAGAGCCTTGGAAACCAATTTCAAGTCCGAGGCCTCAAGATGCATAACCTGTGACATGCTGCGTCATACTGCGTCTCCTCCTTGAAGCTTTCCAAGTGGGGAATACGTTAAGATTGAAGTTTTGAGTCTTATACTGTACTTGCCGTATTTTATTCATAAGTTGGACATTGACTGAATATAACCATAGATCACGTGTTTTAGAATTTAGAACTGAAGCCACCTAAAACCGGAAGTTGTAACACTTCTGTTTTCCCTACTATGCCCAGCCCAGTGATAACTGATAACCAGCTGACTGTACCTGCGTGGACTATACCTGAATTTCCCTATACAATGTCAAGAGAGACAGAGAACAGCGTATAATGTCTGGCTGGCTATTAAATCTTATGCAGAAGCCGATTATCCTTAATGCGGAGTGAATGGCATCCGTTAGGAGCTGAAGAAGGGAGATTCGAAGCCCCAAGCCCTGCACTCCCGCACCGTCATCATCTCATTTATTACCAATAACCAATGAAGGCTCATCATGTCTGGCTGAAGACCGGTTTCCCGAGTCTAATAGCCACTCCAGCCATCTCCCAAACCCGCACTTTCTCCAACGAAACAGAGTGTAAGTAAGTGTAAGTAAAAGTATCACCCAGGGTCCAATCAATATTTAATCAGTGAGGGACGAGTCGATAAAGTCTGAAATGATCTGTGCAGGGGCATGAGGCACTTAGGTCCTCCGTCTGCTAACGCAGAGCGTCCAACTAACGACCACTCTCTGCATGGACGTCAGGGGAAAGGCACTACGACTCCTGCCCGCCAGAATCCAATCCCAAACTGCATTTACCAGTCGTTGACAAAGTACCGATCAGGATCAAACTACTCCATAGACGTACAGACCTCGTCTCAGCGAGTTGCTTCGTCCCAGAAATTATTTCCAACCGAGCTTGTCATACTTCTCTCATAATCCGTCCCTTGGGAACAGTGTGTATAAGCCTGGCAACAGAAGCTCGCTATTTTTCACATATTTTTACTGACTGACCGACGTACTCCGAGCAGAGACTCCTTGTATAAATGGCTTCCGTCGATATCAAACGTCCCAGATTAACAAATTACTTAAAGAAAGACCAACGAGAGAGAAGCGATATTCGGAGCATTTTTCAAAGTACGTTTTAGAAGATGCGTCCCTTGAAATCAATGTGAGTGAAGCAAACTGTCACAAAAAAGTGACTGTACTCGAATCCCAAATTTCTCATTTTCATTCAAACAGTTTTATGAACCGGAGTGAGGCACGAGGTACGCGGGTGAGTTCAAGTGACTCATTCAAAGAAATCTTCTTCTCACTATGTACTTACACACAGACTCACCAGCATAATCATAATTCCGCGTCTATGTCGAGGCCAACTCGCCCAGCTCAAAGATCCATTGACATTCATCAATATAGCCCAGATACGTTTCAGATATTGACAAATACAAATAGTATGCATAGACATTCTAAGTCAGTACATCTGTGCTGATAAGAATTTAGGACTAAACTAAATAGCTCTGGACTATATTGATTTTCCAATTCTTGCTTCGACATTTGGTTCCAAGCCCTCAGCTCTCTCCCCTTCATTTTCTCCAATATTTTTTTTACATTACTAGATTTCCAATTCCCACATATGGTTTGGGAATATCAATGTGTGAAATGTGGACATGCAACTTCCCACCTCATCTAATAAAATACACTCACTACTGGGGTTTTTTGGGGGAAAGTCTAGAGAGCTCCTGTGTGTAATCACATCACACTACTCGCCGTTCACCAAGAAGGCTCGCTCGGCCTGAGTTCCACGAAGTAGCCCAAAATCCCTTTCTACAAGCTGTTTTACATTCCCGCACAAGATTTATCTAAGCCTGTTTCTCTGTGGGACGAGGGGAGAAAGCTCTTCATAATTAAATCCATTAACGGGAAAAACAACAAGGAATAATATATAACCCATGTGTAGAACATGATACGACTACCAACGAGGCAGTCGGCGGATCTTAGGAAAAGCTCCATCGCCCCAGGCCCTTCTTCCACTCCTGCCAAAACGACTAATTAAACCTATTCATCTCCTTTCCAGCCTCCGATGATGAACATGTGCCATTAAATACTCCATCCCCAGCCACTAGCATCCACCTAGACCACACCACTTCCAGGCCTAAGTTGCCACATTTTGGAAAAATTCCTAGAATAGCCAGGTTGTCCTGTAAGCCTTCTTGGCTCAAATATAGCATTTAAGCGAATTTCCAATGACAACACCTCATGACTACCTGAACCTGATGCTATTGTCAAACCATCGCACCATGGCTAGTTTGTTTCTTTTGAATGCTAAGCCATAATAGGAAGTTCATTTGGAAACCGTAATAAAAAAGTTTATAAGATCGACTAGAATTCAGCGTCACAAAACTCAAGTACAAAATTTTGGACGTAATAAACATGAGTCTGTGGAAGCAGCGGTAATTTGGGAATGTGGACGCTGAACGGATTAGAGCAATCCCCATGAAAGCCTGTTGGAGCAACAACTGGAGCTCTTATTATTCTCTTCCAAGCCCAATCGGATATTAAGGAGGAAGAAAGGGCGAATAATAATGCATGGAGGGAGTGGGAAATACAGAACCGCACTGAATGAGCCTTATGGGAAAAGACACAAGTGAGAAAAGAGGAAAGTCAGAGTGATGACATGTGCCAGGGAGAAAGAAAAAATGAAAAGCAAACCCCGACGACGACTTATCTTGAGTCTATTCGGGGAGAAAAGGCGTTTTTTTCCTACGGTTTCTCTCTATGCCCAAACCCATGGCGTCAAACTTGTCAATAATTCCTTTTATCTTCTTCCCTTTTCTTCCGTAGCCAACCCGGAGCAGCTCCCCAAAGTCCAAATATATAATAATAGAGCAGGAAGGCTGCTGCTGCTGCTGGTCAGTGAGTCTGAGTACACAACAAGGCCTGAGCCCATGAAACTAAATCCTATCAAAAGCCTTTTTTTCCCATTTCCAAGACTTTTCTCCATGTTAGGCTACTATTATCATTTTGACGGCATTTGGGACAAACTTCCTTTTCTCCTTTTATAAGCCGTCTCTCATAAAAGTGGTTGGAAGTGGTGGAAAGGTAACATTATTAAGGATTTTGATTTCTCAATAAGAGCATTACAGCCTATTATTTCCCCCAGAAACTCAACGTCGGAAGCCCTCACTTTGACGGTCTTAATTTAATCAAACACTCGGAAACTAAACATGTCAGACTTGTAAGCCTTCTCACAAAGCTCAGGATAAGGCCGTGTAGTTTGGGATAATTATTTGGTTCTCTTCAATACTGGGGAAGTTATAAAAATGTGGAACAACAAATCACCGTATAATGCAGTTACGACTCACTTTGGGCTTCCAGAACTCAATTTGGCATGGCGTCAATTGGGTACAATTTGCTATAATTCGTTTCCGCTCTTGCTGGCAAATAATTTGCGAATAAATGACAGCTTTCCGCGCATATTTCTGCTAGCAATTGTAAACGTCAATGATTTCTTTCGCCAATTGAAGATAAATAGGCAAATTAACGCACTTACAAATCGTTCTTAAATCAGGTTGAATTCAAAGATATAAAGTGCTGCCCACAGCAAATCCCTGGCATAACTGTGTAACTACGTATTCTGCACGGAAATCAGTGACCAATTCTAGCTAGAGTAAATGGCTTGAGCAGCTCTGTACATTTGGTCAATAGAATCCAACCCATTTGATTTAACTCGTGTTTAAAACCAGTGAAATCGTGAAGCAGAGGAAGTACATAGTGTATTAAACCAAGCCTTGAACTAAGCCTCTACGTACCGTGGTGGGGACACGGCCTGAGCCTAACCTCTCCAATGTGTCAATGACACGCAACATTGATGGGTGAGCTAAAAGGTAAGGAGTCGGCAGTGGTGGTGTGTAGTCATAAAAAAAATCCATTTCCTCGTAAACACGCCGGCCCACCTTCCCTTGATGTGAGTCGGAAGAATTTGTCCTTCCCTTTCATACACTTTCATTGCCAAGACCAAGAAAACCACCAAGAACCAGAGTCGAGAAGTTTTATTTTAAGAGACGTAATTTACGAAGAGAAAGAAATCGTACGACTCCACCTTCCCTTAACACCTTGGATAGCTCAATACATTACGCTCTTTCCAAGAAAACGACTCGACGAACCGTGCTGCAGGAAAAGTCGTCAGGTCAAAAAGTTACAGTCAAAAAATTCCCTAACAAATTCCCAGTTGACTATTTGACCCGAATTTCGGTCCCATGCTATTGTCCATTTCTTTTATGTTAGGTGGAGCAGCTCATAGTAAGATGTAACGTGTTTTTGTGGCAGAATCGGAGGGAGCTTCCTGTGAGGGAAGGTTTTCGTAGAACCGAGAAAACTCGTACAAGTCGAGAGGTGGTGGATAGGAATTGGATTTAATTTGGGTGTTTGGTGGAGAAAGCGAAGGTGGCACGAAGGGACGTAACTGGAGACGAGACAAAGCTGAATTTGAAGGAGATCTTCGTGTTGAGCATTAGTGTATGAGGGTGTAGCTCAGTTTGGGATTAAGTTTGGATTTGGTTCCGTTCTAAGGAGGGAGGGGAGCCAAAAGGCGTTGTTGCTTAATGAAATGAGAAGCCTCACAAAATAGAGACAAGGAATGAAAACCCATCATCATCCATTTCTCACACTCACAGCGACACATGGACTTCACACCTTGGCTGCACACGCGGTCCAGAAATGATATTTTGAGTTAGGAAGGGTCAAACGATAGCGCAAAGGCTGACAAATGAAAATGTGCTGAACTTTGCCGGATTTCGATACGTAAGTTGCTGCGTCCACAAGAATTTGAATTGGGCGTACTTCAAAAGCGAAATTCTTTCAACACAATAAATTAATTGGCATAATACATTCATGTTTGGACAATTCTGGGCTGTCAGTAGTATGTAAATTGTGGATTCGGGTCAAGTAGTAGTTATCCAGCCGTCAGTAATAGCTGAGCTCCAGCATGCAGTATGCTAATATAAATCCGTGGGTACAAGAAATTCACATTAGTATGAGTTGCTGAATAAACAAACGTGGTTTTAGCGGAATGCGGTATTCTGTTAAAAATAGGGAAAAGTGACTAGCGAGTAATAGTCAATCTCCATGTGTACTTAAACGAAGGTAAACACTTTGAGCTCCGACCTGGAGTTCCGGTGACTAAACAAAGGGGGACACTTAAGAGCAGGACCTTGGCCTGAGCCCTAAGCCCTCTGTTCCCCTTGGAAACCGGAAGTATAGGCTATTACGTGAGGGAGCTAGGTTGAATAGCCCCATCAGAACAAAAGGAGAAAGGAAAACAACGGGAAGTCAAGGAACCGTGCACAATGGTCTTGCTGCTCAAAAAGAAAGCACTCTCCCGTCAAGTATCATTACCACAGACGTCAACGTAGGCGGCATTCAAAAACCTTCCCAAAACAAACACATTTTGATCAGTAATATCCTAAAAACAAAATGTGAATGACACTCGGCTCTTCCAACAACTCAGCGTCTCTGTTGCGGCTTTCAATCAGGCTTTGGAACACTCCGCCATTTGCAAGAAATCGGAGAAATTGGAAAAACTTAATCACGGGTGTTATCGGTTTCGCTAATGATTTTACCAAAATTTTAAATCCAGAACTTTGACTGATTTGTCTGTCTAACACCTAAGCAGTGTAGACTTTGTAGCAAATTCTTAGCGCATGCCGTAACATAGATTGGAAGGGAAGAAAACAAGCTCTGTTTGTGTTACACTAGACTGCATTATACTAATACCTTCCAAGTTCCGTTAATGATGAACTTGGAGACAATGGGAAAGATTCTTACCAAAGCCCCGTCTTCGTTTACTTTAGACTTCACTTTGTCTATTCTCCGCTCACAAAGCAGCTATTCAGCCGGTGCATATGGACTCTCGATTGTCAAGTAGCAGAAGGAATCTTATACTAACCCTATTCATGTAATTCCCTCTGCGTAGCATTAATCAACTTCCCAGAAATCAAAGTAATTTAAAAGCAGATATGAGAGCATTAATCGTGGTTTCACTAATTTCGGAATAGTAGCAAATGCTTGTGGATAGTTAAATATAACTGAAGGCCCAGAGTGGACAAAAGTCTAAATACACAGAGTAGTGGAAAATTGCAACAATTTGAAAAAAATGAGCTGTAGTAATAATGATATGCATACAGCATGCAGTAGTGAGCGGTGGTGTTTCTGTAAAGTGATAAATAGGGACTTAAATACGTAGCACCACCGCCTGTGTCAGATTCAATGTTTAACCAGCCCATCCCCAGCCGCGCCAACATTTTCTCTTCTCGTTATTATTATGAAAAGGGCTCAAGGGTATCCGGAAGCTTTTATTGGATTCCAGCTTCTCCATACGAGGTTTTTCCAAAGTAAATACCAATCGAGCCGGGAAGCTGCCTGCCTGTACTGTACACACTCCCGTAACACTGACTTTCTCCAAAGAGCCAACAAGCCGAGACCGAGGCATATGGATAATAGATTTAGAGTAAACAGAAAGTGATGGAGACTGATGGGGAGCTGGAGCTGGGTGGAAGATGCCTCCAAGGTTACATTACTTGAATACGGAGCTCCAAAGGGTTCGAGACACCTTATTGAAGGAGATTCTCAAGTCATCACAAACTGTATTTGTCAAAACTCCAAGACCAAAAGAAGGCTATTTCTTTGGTGAGAGCAAGGAGGAAAAACCGCTTGTCGGAAAGACTGGGATAAGTCATAACCGTGTGCGAGTGAGCGGCTTGACCTAGTTATCCGCCTCCGTGCCATAAGGTAGTTACTCAATTTATAAGAGATAAAACTTAATTTCACAGACATCCTTGAAGGCTAGAAATGTCTGTCAGGAAGAAGGTACGATCTAGGGCTGTGAGCAGAGCTCTGGCTTAATGGAGGCACGTGTAGGACATTATACTCGCTCAACTGACATTTCGGCTTACTTTCTTCTTAATTTCTAATAAGAACCCACATTTAGACCACTCAACGTTTTAGGGCTTAATATGGAAATAATTACTAAACATTCTAGAACATGACATCATTCCTTTGCCCACGGACTGCATATTTTCCCCATTTACATATTTACATGTGCTTTGTTAAACTAGACGAATGTCCAGAGCCAGTAATGCATACCATTGCATTTTATCTATTATTTACGAGGATAAGCAATTAACTGGACAGGACATGGACGTAGCATGAAAACAGGTTAACTTTCTATAGTTTGCGTTTTTAGGCCCTAAACAGTAAAGGGACTCGGTACATAAGATAAGATGTAAGCGGATTGAGTAGGAGATGCTCAGACCATTCTAGACGCGACCAGACTGAGCCAAGGCTATTACCTCCACGCTTACAGTTAAAGGGCCATGCCATAAAAGAACTAAGATAAGTCCAATAAACCATAAAGATGACACATTATTATGACGGTCATATATTTTAATTTGGTTTGTCCTAAATCTGGAATGAAGGGGAAGAATTGAGACCAAAGTATAAATTACTTTATGTCCCTCCAAGTGATTAAGGCTTCTTTTAGTTCATACTTATGGGCGAAAGTAAAAATAAAGGTGAAAGGTTGGGCTTTTCTTAACTGTTGTCTCAAACGACGTTTCCGTGCAGGAGGTTTCTACCCCTTCAAAACTCAGTCTACGTCTGTTGAGGAAGTTAATATTTACCAGATGATGTACTATCCGTAACTAAGACAGCTGAATCTCGGTTTCCAGCATGACTATATGGGGCAAGCTTTCCCTGGAATATTAGTCAACTTGCTATGGCCGCCGTGTATAATTTTGTGAAAGGCACTCCCAAGAAAGGAAGGACAGCCGCCGTCCCGTCTATCTGTGAAATAAAGTACCTTTCTCCCTGAACTCCTTGGCCACCCATTTATGAACTGAGATGAGTCGACAAGGTCATAAAAAATTAATACGAGTCACAGACTCCTGACTCCCTCACCCATTTCCTTCATCTTAATTGCACTATAAAACTTTTTCACCATCCACAATCTCTTTCTCTTCTGTCACCCGAGCTGAGGTCTTCACGAAATTGAGAACTACATAATAAAATACCCCTTTAGTACTCCCTCCAACGCTCAGTGCCTCCTGCACACTCCAGAACGGACTTATGGGATCACCCTGTCCGTCCACCTGTCGCCTTGTACGTCGGCCCATGTAAATCGATGTTTGGAGAAAGCGAGAGAAAAAAGTTTTTCGTAAAATACCTATATTTTCATATTTTTTCGAGCGAACTAAGAAGAGGGATAATTTTATTAACCGTTGTGTTGTTTGCCTAGTCCCCTCTGGAATACAGACAGCCGCAGACACGTTTTTTAAGGTTGAAGGACGGAAAGGGAAGCTAAGTTCCTGCTTTCACTTTCTTTTTTATCCTAAATACTCTCGTTTCCGTTCTACATCCCAGAACTTGCTAGGCTCCGTCCTACCTTTCTGCTTCTGTATAGAAATTCTTTCAAGTCATTGACTTTCAACTCATCTAATTCCCGCACTTCTCCCTTCGTGTCTCTTCCAAATAGAAAATTATCAGAGCGACACTAAACACGTTGCTAATCAAAAGGACGTTCCAAGCCTTTCTCTCGTGTTTTTTGCTTTCTCCACTTAGGTCGTATGTCTCCAAGATTTCTTTCCTTTCCTTTCATTTTTGAAGTAAATGCCGAAACCATTAATTTGATTAGACCCATGTAACTCAAATTAAGAGTTGCAAAATACAGAAAATATTAAATAAAATCAGACAGTTTGAATCAGACTGAAGTGGTACGATTTCTAAACAAAATCGTTCAAAATGATGTGATGAGGAAAAGGGGAACGAAATCATAACTTGATTTTCCACCCAGTCAGATTCTGAATTCTGACACAAACTTCATATTTATTTTTATGGTTGGCAGGAAACTGGTGGCGTGGTGAGGTTTGTTTTCCTAGAGGTTCATCTCTCCATTCAATAATTAGAGAAATACATAAAATTCTGACAGAATTAGTTCCTAATAAGTACATACAACTGCTTTAGAGGTTTTGCATTAGCTCGAAATCATGCATGATTTTCCGGTAAATAACGAGTAAACGAGAATTTTTTAACGCTCAGTGAACAGAGATGAGCTCAAGAAGTCCACCGGTACTACGGAATGGAGCATGGTGATTATTTTAAGGACTTTGGAAGGGCATGGGATTTTAGAGACGCCATGCCAAGATCCTGTTTTCTGTACAGTTGAGGAAGCCATAAGAAGGAAGGGAAGACTCGGGAGCATAAACGGAATCTGAGACCTTCGTAATAGAAACATGGGGAAGAAGAGAGTGAGCAATAAACTCTTTTATATGATAGTCTGACACTTTATTAAGGAAAACTTATTTTCGGCTCCGCAACACTTTTACTTGTAAGGCTACTTTCTCCCGTTCCAGTCTCACTCGACTCTTCACCTCGTTTGTTGCCAGGACGACAGGCTAGAGTCGAATCAGAAACTTGAAAGGTCTTCCTCGCCCTCTCTTCCACACAAAGCTCGCTCCTCGTTCACAAGCCCCAACTTAAGCCACAATAAATAAAACTTTGTGGTTTAGTTTTCAATTAAAATTACATGGAGGAGCCAGACCAACCGGAATCAACGCCTGCACAACTCTGGACCAGTGACTATGTTCCCGACAATTCAGAGAATATGCATATTAACCAAAGGGGTCGAATCACGACCCACTGCTTTAGTTTCAGTGATGTAATACGATTCTACTGCATTTCATTATGTGAATCCAAGCCTTCATTCCAAATCATTTCGAATTTAGATCTAATATCCATTTAATTCTAATTCAACCTGGGCCTACAAAACCAACCTATAGCCTCCAGCATTAGACAGGATTATTAATTAAAACAGGACTTACGCTTTAATTATCGGCAATAATTAAAAATTAAACTGACCAATTCATTTTTTATTAAAAATATTAAATATGCCGCCAGACGTAGAATTGGATGCAGATATAGAATATATTGCTAAGAGGCCTGCTAGAAATCTAGCTAGAAATTTCTCAGAAAAATGACATAGTGACGATAATACGAAAATTCGAATCCCAGCCCGCACTCTTAATGATGAAATTTTGTAAGCCCGTAAAGCAGTGTTAAAAGGGCAGGAAGAGCCCCTAAAGTCCGCCTGATGGTGGCGGAGAAGGGAAAGATTTATTTGGTTGAGGAAGAGCGGAAGACGTTTCAAAATTGAATCTCATCTCCTTCCTTAACTATTTCCAACTCGTCCCTCATTTCATTTTGATGAAAGGAAGCAGAGGCTCTTGAATTCAAATTCAACTTTCCTCCCATCCCAAAGTACATACATACATAACAGAATGTGGAGAGAGGGAAAAGTGTATTATTCGTTAGTAAGCAAAAAAGAAATAGCGCTAGTTCCACTACTGCCTTCCCTCTCTATTCTCTCTTCTTGTGTGGAAAGAAGAGAAGAAAAACCTTAATTTAATTTGACTTAACCCAATTCTATTCCCTTTGTTTTTCTCTTGCCACTTTCTCGGTTTTCTCTGTTTCTTTTCTTCTGCCTTCCCTTGCACGGGGCTCTGCCGAGTTTGAGCCTCCCGTTTCATTTCCTGCTCTTCAATTGACTCATTTCAGAACACACTTTATTTAATTGTTTCACTTTGAGAAATGGGAACAAAAGGCTAATTTCCTTCCCACTCAACATGGAGAAAGTTCGGGGGAAAGGGAGACAGAGTAGAAGGCTCACAAGTGAAGGACTTACCCTTTTTCCAATGAGCACCAGCCGCAGTACGGATCCCGAGAACTGAGGCAGGTGCTGCAGTTGTTGTACTGTTCGCACTGCTCCACGCGGACCTTCAATACCTGCAAATAGTCACAATTCACAATTAGTTATATGGATATGAGCTGGAGAGCCTTTTCCTCTGAATGGGAACAATGGAAGGTATTATGCAGATTTACTATGTATTTTACACTAACATGTTTTTTTGCTTGTAATGCACACGGCTCTCCTAAAGCTCTGTAGCAATCCCTGAAACTGAGTGCATTTAATTTTGGCTCCAGGAATGGAGCTTAAAGCAGTGGGATTTTTACACAGTTTTCCCAAATTTGTTTTGTGGATGCAATTAAGGGCGTAGCAGCCTTCCTTCTAATGTACATCGCTTGACTTCCTGTTTATTAACCTACGAGCTGGGTGGGAGTGTAATTAGAATTACAAAAAAAAGTCTTGTCATGTAGTACAAATTTAGAAGAGATTCTGGTGAGCCTGGGCCTTGTTTAATTTTACCCGGCCTTGCCTTATGCTCCCGTTCTGCGAGAGATCCGACTAGTGAAAAGTATTGGCTGTACTAAATTGTCTGTGGCACGACAGTCCCCATTAGTTGTGTGGAGGGTATTTGGAGTTGCCACACAGGGACAGGGAGTGGGGCTGAAGGGGTTTCAATGTAGCGTAGAGCCGTAAAGACAGGCACACGGTTCTAAATGAGGCAGAAAAAAAGTTCTTGAGTGAATTGAGGAACCATATGTGTCGTCAAAACGAAATGAAGATTCCAATTCCATGTCTATGGCCCATGTTTGGAAGATAGGCAGAGGCATGTACTCGCGGAAGAGTGATTAAGTTATTTCAGAGTCCTATAAACTAGTTCTAAATCTGAGCACAAGGTAGTCGGGGACTAACAAATTGAAACAAGCTCTTAACGAAAGCAGAGGGGCTGAGCAAGGACAGATGTAGCTTAACATGCATCAACTATGCAAATCCCAAGTGAACGCTACACATTCGCATGCATGTTGATACTTTCCAATGTTATTTCCAGTATCAATCCCTGCCCTGCCCTGTATCTCTGTCCTACCAAACATGGCATTTTAAGTGCAGGCTTCACTAACTTGTGCATCAACATAGAAGCTGCATATCCTGCATTAGGATTACATGAAAGGTTTATACATATTATTCGCGAATCCCTTCTTGAACGGTGTTTGCATTTCCATTCGAATCTCAATGCCATGCAATATCATTTTCTTCCTGTCTGTCACGTTCAAGCAATTTACCTACACACAGAAGTATCTAAATATATTTGCTTAACTTATGCAGTAATGGCACTTGAAGTGCTTGAACCTGCCAACCAATTCTTGTATACCTGTATGTATTGTATACTGTAGATACACACAATTAAGAAACCAAGAATATAATACTAATGAATTAGGGAATTCATTTATGTATGTTTGGAAGATCATGGACACCGTTGAGCCTAGGCTTCAGACGCTTTAATTAATAAGTCCATGAATTTGCATTCTTATGCATGAACCATGTATTTTCCAGATATATACCTATATATACCTTACGCCTCCCAAGCAGGCTGCTTCTCAGGCACAATTTTAAGATAGAAGAAGACCATGATAGTCAGGTTATACATAGTGAAATGTACACCTATTCCTCGTTTCCACCAGTTAGACTTTGAATTGGAGCTCCAGTTTGGTACGAATTCTGAAAATGTTATGATGTAGAACGCTCAAGTGCGGTTGACAAGAGGAGATAAGTGAAAACTTGTGAAGAAGGAGTCTCTCCGCTCTAAACATTCCAAAAAGCCACAGAGTGTATAGAGCGAATTGATATCATTTGTCAGGATGACTAATCATTCCAATTTATCCTTTCCGAGTTGAAAGTATTTAGAAAATAGTGAGAAAATCTTGGCTCAGGAGTAGAGAAGGCATGAGGAGAGAGAGAGGCAGAAGGCTCTTTTGGTGTTTTGACACATGCCAGCCCATTAGCCGTCCCGAAGTGTTCTTCAAAATGTTAATGGGAAATGCTCAGTGGAGAAATATGTGTCTCCTCGAGCTTCTACGCTTGGCTCACACTTATTCATATCCCACTATCCAGCCAAGCTCGAGATAAGTTCCAATATAAGTCATGTCTCATCTCTTGTTAGCCACCATTAACGTTAGCATTAATGTGCAACACAGAGCCCGAGTTTACTTTTCGTCTCAACTTTCCACACACGGCAAAGACTGCCTACTTTCCCAGTGTGTGCAAAAATATTAAGAGAGTGTTAACGAGGTTCTTTTTTGTCAAAAGAAAAGCTTTTCTTTCTTCTCTCTCAAAAGGCCAAAGAGGAAAGTCAAGGTATTTGATTTCACGAGAGTCAACAGCTGTGTTTCATTTCATGATTATGATGAAAGACAAAACTAAAAAAGCCACCGATTCCAGGTTACGATCACAATGGAGACGGAGGCTGTTACGGAAATATCCTAACTCCCTGGCGGATCTATGGCTCCATGTCTCAATCCCAGTTCTCCTGGCAATTGCTCCATATTATTCCTGCTACAGATGCAAAGTTTGGCTAATAACTCATTGATATTAACCCTAGTCCTGCATAATAAAATGTTCGAGGTTGTATCAGGTTATCTATTTAGCAGTACAGTTGGTTAATTATAGCGGGTTTAGGTTCTTGCAGCACAGATTTAGACTTGCAAGGAGGTTATGACCTCATGCCCCGTGAACTGGGTCTTCTGATCCTGTACAGGAATTTCCGTTTTAGGCCTCTAACCGGCGGAAACTTTAACATCAGTCCTTGGCCGCACTGTAATGTGGAACATATGGACGACCCAGCTGAAGCACAATGAAAGAGAAGCTCGGATTGGAATTGGATTCATGCATCCTACGCAGCGTCTTGTTTTTTGTCTAGAAGCTTGAAAAAAGCGAAATGTAGAAAGTGAAACCTTTCTCCTTTGGCTTCCTTTCACTAAGATTTGAGCCAAACAATAATAGAGAAGAAAAGAAATGTGAGAGGCAGAAAAAAAGTCGAAGCCTGGCCTGGGCTGGCCTATGACATTCCAAGAAAAGAAGTTGAGAATCCCGACTTTGACTTGTCTCTATTTTGGTCCGTAGATGACTTTCCTCGCCATGCATTGTTGCCTCATAAGACCAACAACTAAGTTCTCTTTTCTGTGAAAGTGAGACAGAAGAAGAAAGCAACTAAGGATCATTTTCTACAACCAACACTAAACACACACATGGAAGAGAAATCTCAAAGTTCCATTCCATTAGATTGCCTAAAATTCTTTGAAAGGTTTCCTCCGCGATTTTTTGTTTCTTTTCAATTGACTTTTTGTGTGTGTGTGCTGGGCAGAGATACCTGGTTGGGTTCCATGGAGGCATATGGACGGATTTTCCCTGGCTTCTCTCTTCAATGGAGTTAGTCCGAGGCTCAAATCTCCTTTTCCCACCAATTGTTTCAACAGTGGCCAGTAAAAGTAAAGTGAGAGTGATTCAATCTTTCGGGATAATAGATTTCTATCTCATCTCACCGCCCATTGGTCCGCTCAAGGGTTCAGGCTCACTTCACTACTCCGAATGAAATGATAACTGGGGAAACGGACTCTTTCCACGGCCTCACTCGCCATTAAGGATGTGCTCAGGGAAACCATGGTTACCCTCGTTTGAGTACTTACTATTGCAAAGTGCATGGTGCATATGCTGAAATCAGCGCAGTGCATGGGAAAAGCTGAATATTAGGAAATGATCCTTGGCTGAATGCTCAATAGACAGGCATATGAGTTAAAAGATTTAATTACGCTTTGGAGGAAAGGCTTAAGGGGCTGACACGCATAATTTCTAAACTGACATTTCAGCACTATGGCACGCCAAGTAGAAACGTTGTTGCATGCGGACAAGGTGTAAATTTCAACCATGCCAGTAGCACATATAAATATTTCAAATCTCCACGCTCACCCAGACATCTCCCTACACAACTTGAGCAATTTTTGGATTGGACCTGACACACATCGGATTTGCGTAGGCCAGTGTCTATAAAATATAAAGTTGTAGCTGTCGGGCCGGTGGGGTCGTAATTCCCCATCTCTGTCGGAACCCAGAGTGTGGAATTTCATCACGCACTTCCGGTATTGGAGTAAAATGTACGCCGGAACGAGGTTCAGAGCCTCTCTCTGCTTAACGCTCCCGTAACTTCTCAACTCCAAATGTAACCGCACACTCAACTCACTTCTGTTCCTGGATGTACGTGTGTGCTTGTGGCGTTAGAGGAAGGCTATAAAGCCCGACATGCATAATATATTTCACACTTTTGAGATATATTTTTATATTGCACCACTGCCAGGGTCGGCCTATTCCGACTTGTGATTACTACGCCAAGAATCTCATGCCAACAAGAAGTGTATTTAAAGATAAAAGAAAAGTGCAACATGTGTGGCAATGATCAATACGGGAAAGGAGGTGGAACCCCATTTTCACCACCACCCGCCAAAAGCCAAAGGTGTACCAAATGTTTGTACAGAGCTCCTCTCGTCTATCTGCTACGTAACTTAGCCGCGAACCGGATTGGCAATGTCTATGCTCAGTATGGAACCAGTGGCCAGAGCAAGTTTGGCTCACTGGCAGCATCCATATAGTGTGAATAGCCAACTCGCAGTGAAGCAGCTTTGAATCTCTTTGGAAACGATTTGGATATTTGTATGTGAATCTTGAGGCTACAGTTTTATGGAGCCCAATAAAAAACGCGTCGCACTTGTTTTGTATACCCAGGTACACATTGTTATGTTACATTAGAGGAATATGATTGAAATTATTTAGTGGAAGATGAGCCTGAACGGATTTTTTCCAAGCCGTTCTTCCGAAACCACTTTTTTTGTGTATGGTTTTATAATGATCGGACCATCTTGTTTAGTTAAAGTAATGTATGTGCATACATCAAGGAGGGCAAGGTAAAATAGTAGTAATTTCCTCGAGCTGAACTGAAAGCCCAGGTCGAGTTGAGCATTTGTAATGAGTTTCCCATCTCCCAACCCATCATCTCGGCCTTAACTCGAGGAGACGAGGGTGATAAACAATAATTATTATTTGCAGTCAGGAGAGAAGAAGAAGCGTAGCATTAGGCCTAGTTTATGCTCATCGGCGCTTGAGGTCCCGGGCCTACCCACCACGTTCTTCTCTCAGATGGAGCCAAGCCATAATCACGTGTCAAATCTTAGATCGTTGCATTACAAAGCCTGCGTGCAGATTATCGGAGGATGATTGAAATGAGGGGCTAGGGAAGTTTGGACACGTTTCGTGTTCAACAATTGGAATGCAGGTGCAAGAATTCTTTGAAATTACGCTTCGGAACCGGCGGCCCAAACTACGTAATAGGTAATATTGTCTGAGTGGACGAAATTCCAAAACTGTTGAAATGAGAGCAAAGAATGCTGTATTCAATACGCGGAAAATTTAAATTGAACATATTTGGTTATATTTTCTGAATTCCAGTTAAGAAATAACTCATTGACATTTTCAAAGAGAGTGCTTGAATTTAACTCGGAATCAGGATCCCTGAGATTTCCAAACTGTTGAAATTGGAAGTCCTAGATAAGGGAGTCGGAAATGCCTCAATGATCCGTCCATTTCTAAGGACTTTACATAAACTAGGCCAAAACTGGTAAGTAAGTACCTTACAAGGATCGTTACGTCTCGCTCAACTGATCCAATCCAATCCAAACCACTGACCATGAGCTTCCAAACTTCGGAATACATGCGGGCCACTTGAAGCCTCTATTGTGAACTTCGTATTCTGGATTCCACGAGGTAGAGGAGATGGGACTGTACAGCACATTTTGTGCGTACTTACAGTATAAAATGCCCATTGGCATGTCATGACATGACTACATGATAAATTCGCTCATTGAACCGGAGTTTTTATTCTCTCCTTCAGTCGGCTTCTTGCTCAACTCACATAAAGGAAAAGTAGAAAGAATATATTCAAAATTGTACTCCAAAGATTTAGTGGAAACATAAACTTGTTTGAATACAAATTATGTAAGTTGGTGGTGTAGTGGAGTTGAGGCACTTCTTTCTTCCCCAACCCACCGTCCACACAGAATGCACACATGAGCTCAGGCTTTTGAAGCCCAGTAAAAACGTCTATTATTCCGTTTTGCTCAATTTTTTGTACCCACTTCCTCTTGAAATAAATCGATTGACAATAGAGCTAATGTGAGCGTAGGTAGGTCTCCATATTTCTTCTTCTATTTGCATAAAGAGAAGAAGGGGAAGGAGAAAGGGAAAGGACCATTTCTGTGCATTACTCAAAGCATCTATTTTTTATTAGGCCTTACGGGTCGTCGGAAGTGAACTGCGTGTAGAGTGCATATTAAGCAGCAGAGTGTTGGACAAGACATTAGCGAGGAAACCACTCGGGTGAAGCTTTGACGACAGAAGGAGGGTCTCCTCGAACACGTGTCACCCGCCAGGCCAGAGCTACTTATCTCCACTTCCTCCTCTTTCAACCTACCGCACCATCACAGCGCAACATGGCCACTTATGACCAACTAAACTCCAGTCCGGGACTAAGATCCGTCTATGATAACTCAACGTAACTTGAGAAAAGAGTGCAATACGAGTGTTTGATTGGAAGTAATGTAAAAGCTCTACTAAGTTATTGCTGCGGGATATCCAACAGTTAGTAAACTGGGGAAACCTTATGCACTATTTGCAACATTATGCTTTCCGTAAATCAAACGAAATTTCCAATGATATCCAATTTGTGTTCCGCACGTGCCGAAAAGTAGAGATAATTATTTGCGGGACTACGTCTTGAGGCATTATGCCCATATAAATATAATATATCCCATTCAAATTCCACGTGCGTAGTGCGTAATCTTCCTGAATGTGCTGTGAGGAATTCGGAGTTGACGCGGGTATTTAAAAGTTATGACCTTCAAGTTTAAAAGATGAAAAAGGAGAAACGATAAGCTGCCATGGCTCGAGTCATAAAAATACCAGAGTTGAGAATGAAGGGAAGCAAGAAAAAAAATAGTAAATAAAAATGAAGAATGGAAATGATTAAGTTCCCGTAATGGCCCAAACAGAACCACCAAAGTCTCTTGTTTCCTTCATAAATGGTGTAGATACAAGTTCTTTCTCGTTTTCTAGCATCAAGATCCGAAATGGTCCCGAATACCGAAATGTAGTCAGAGTTGTTGGAAGGCGAGAGAGGGAAGAAGTGAAATAAAAAAGAAACTCATTGAGAACTTGACTCAAAGTGACATTAACGGCTTTCTTGTTCTCTTTCTATTCTCGGTGATCAAGAGGCAGATTCTGGTGGCTGTGGCGGAGGCTGAAGAGATTCTTGTTTTGAAATGTAAAATAGATAAAGGAGAATCTTTCTTTTGACATGGGATTACGGACCTAAGTCAGTATATTACTCGGCTCAACTACACAGACCAACTATTGTCAATTAGGTATGCATGGTGCTTCGAGAAGCCTTCCATTTGTACGGGGAGCAGCAAGGGCTCAGGTATGTCTGCTCGAGTGGGATTCGAGAATGATTTACACCTGGATTACAGTCTTCTGTAGTGAAAGGAGTGGGGGAAACAGCAAGGAACCTACTTTGGAAATCTAAATACAACAAATTAGATGCTGATTCATTATGTTTAAAGCCTCTGCTATGATTCTGATTCAGAAATTGGGCCTCCATTCAAATCCGGATCAGAAACTTGCATTGCCGCTTCTTCATACTAATCTTAGCCTCTGCGTCAGGCACCCCTTGCTTTTTATGTATAGCAAAGGAATTCCTGGGTCAGAATTTAGAATCATAGCGATTCCAATCAAGTCTTGGGACGAGAGCAACTTCAAAAATTTGTTATCAGAGTTGTTAAAATGAATTTTACAATTATGCATATCAATGTGAGTTGGTCAGGCCTTGCCTTTTACACCATGTCATTTTCTCAGTAGTCATGTAAATTGCTAGCCTTTTGTTTGAAAAATCGTTGCAGATTGTTTTTCTTTTTAAAAAAAAACCTGGAGATTCCTTCGAGCATCATTACCGAGAAATCTCGTAAAATGAAAACTAAAGTCATGTAACCGATGGAATAGAGAAAGCGAGGGAGGTTGAGAAAGTCGGGCCTGAATTCCGTTTCATTCCTTTGCCCAAACTACCTGCCAATAAGTCTGAAGTTGGTTCCAACACGTCCTTCTAATTTGATGTTATGACGAGGCTGAATGTTGATGGGCGGAAGGGAATGGGTCCAATGGACTTGTTCCGGCTCTCCGTCTATGCACTCAATCTCGATCTCCCAAATGACTTGACAACTCACTCTCTCTCCTTAAACTCGGACTGGGAAATGGTCAAAAAAATGGCAATTTCCGCGTGGAAGAAGGACCAAATAGGCAATTCAAGACCAGAGCCTACTTCCAGCCCATCTTCGAAGATAGTAATGACCATTTTCCTTTTATATATCACTCTATGTTACGGTCCAGGCTCAATCTCGGATGTTTTCTAACATTACTGGATAAGTATACAGAATAGAACGGTCGGCTAGCCACCAATGATCAATGGGCCTTAGAAGCCACCAAATCCCGATAGTCTGCCAAATTATTATAATAAATTGAGATTGCTATGGAAGATTATGCGTTGCCATAAAAGTATGTTCGAGTTCATTTTGCAAGTCTTGGGTCCAGTATCAAAAACTGAACTTGCAGTAGTTCTCCCATGCATAAGCAATATACATATATTGAGATGCACCGATATATGTAAATATTCTTCGCAGTAATTCAAATGTCTGTGGCTTGTTTCGTCCACATAATAAATTAGCATGTAAATTGTTCATTAGGACTTGAGCACGCCTATTTCTATAAAACTGACATGAGAATGTTAACAAACTAGCCGGTGCAAAATTATGCGAAAATTTGATTAGGTATAATCGTAGCTATGCTCAATTTCCTACATAATTCCATTTGAACGGGAACATAGGAGTAGGCAGATAATACGTACCTTATTAGAGCTGAGTGCGTAGAGGTAGCGACCCGTGGGGTCAACCCGAGTGTCGGGCAGGATGGGGTAGCCCACGTCCACTTCAATATCCCCGTAATGGTCCACTCGAACTCCCGACGAGAGTAAAATCTATAATGGACACAAACAAACCATTCAAACTTATTAGAAAATCCCTTTCCTCCATGTAACACACACGACGGCCAATTTATCCCACTTTTACGGTCCCAAGATTTTGGACATATTCCAAAAGAATCTCCGTCCAGCCACAGCACCCACCTCCCATACTCCAGGCAGGCAGAAGAACGGGAAGGCGAGTTGTCTAATTACACGTAAGCGGATTAGCCCTAGTCTCCTTTGTCAAGAAGACGCACACATGTATAAATAATAAGATAAACGCTCCACGTCAGTCAAGCCTCTTTCCATCCAGTTGCCTCCGTTCGCTCTGCGCACAATGAAAGAGAACTCATTAAAAGTAAGGACTTACTCTGCACGACTGGGCTGATAAATGCAAATTCTCATTCTTTGACTTTTCTTTTTCGCTTTACAAGTTCAACCAAGAGGAAAAGAGCATATCAATAACTGTACACAGGGAGGCTGCTGGAGTGCTCGGGAATGGAGATCCAGAGCGGCTCACAACTAGTTAGTTAGGCTCGGCCATCAACACTGCGGCTAACAAGGATCAACCCAACGAAAATGTGTCATGTTTAATTGGTCCATCCCAATGTAATGCTGGTCACATAAAACCGGCTGTAATGCTTACGCCAATGTAACTCACTCTGAACCGCTCAGTATATTTTCAGAACTGAGAAGGCTCTCTACTAAAGTGTCCTACCTAATACGCTTACGAACATAGCCTGTAATAATGCCCAACTAGGCTAGAGCCGGAGACTAGGCCATGTAGACTGACTGGTCGAAAGGGCTTATGCCCAACTCCCATTATGACAACTCGCAGTGAGGACGGAAAATAGTTCCTTTAAAGAAACACTTCAGAAACACGAAAAAGTACGCCGTAAGTAAACGAAAATATATGAACGTGAATGAGATATTTTTCTTGTTTCACTATCGAAATTGGTTTACTTCCGAAATATCTAACAATGGCCTAACTAAAGAATCATAACGTATGTATCCCTTCGTAATTTAGGCAAATTGGACGGTTTACAAGTAAAAGGTTTAGTATGTGTGGAGAATGCATTGGCTGGGGTTACATGTCAAAATCAGTGTTTCGAATAGCATTGCTACGAACTGCTTCTTGAGAAATTCTGAACTTTCGTCGTAAGTGAAATATTTTGCCGTAATAGGAATAGACCGTTGGTTGATTCGACGTCCTGATTAGATTTCCCGACATTTCATGACGCGAGAGAAGGAACGCAGAACGATTTCCTTCCCTTTCATTTCCAGTCAGTCGTGATAATTCGTATCAAGTTCCTTAAACTTTCCCTCTCTCGTGTTGTCTCCCAGCCTCTCCTTATTTACATACAATTGAGGATGCGGGGACTGCGGGAACTGAGGCGGAAAATTTGTGTAATTTTCAACATATTTCCACTCCCCTCTCTCTCCAGCCCATCATTGTGCCCTAACTCACATTTGAATGCAAACATTCTTCACAAATTGGCTTTTACTTTGCAATTAGGTCCGTTTACTAGAGGATCCCAGGTCCACACTTGTTTGTTACCTAATTTCAAAGTGCCACTCATCCAAGCAGAACCCCGTTCCATCAATCTACAGTCATTTATTACTCTTTTCCAAATTCGATTCTACGCTAATTCTGGCGTGAATACTTTAAACAGCAAATCCAATTACTGCAGATCGAAATGACCAATTTACAAGTAGTTAAGGTAGCCAAGCGATCTACACCACATGAGATAAATTTTCCTCATTGACATATAGCATGGAAGTAAATGGCTGTGCACTTCCCAGTCCTCAGCTCTGTATCTAATAAATTATGATTAACTAAGCACCGAGATAATTATAATTCCTTGTATCCATTTGGGCGCGGATGCCAAAAATAGCATATTTGAGCCCTGGGAAATCTTTTCTCTTATTAGTAGAGTGAAAGCTACTTTCACCAAAATCGTCCACAAGCGAGATATACAAGGATTTAACTGGAATTAGCCATAAAAAGTTGAAATTTGAAGAATCTAGGACAAAGTCTCAACTTGGTATTCATGTCAACAGTAACCCAATTCCGTTCCCTAAGCCCACTCCACTTGTTTTTATTTTTATAGCCTTTCCACGTTCCCTGCACTTTTTTAAATTCTCAACGTCGACAGAGAGAGAGAGATAATAAGGAAAGGGGGTAATAAACACTAAAACAAAATACAGAAAAAAAAGAACTTTAATGATAACAGATCTTATATGTTCTTATGTTTCCATCCGTGTATGCCTCGTCAAACAAAGTATCCAACTTCGTCTGTTATACGAGCTTATTACCCATTATCTCTCTCTCTTGCTTTTTCCAATTTGAAATACTATATTTTCCAAACAACACAAAACTAACATATAGTGCTTCTGGCTGAATTCAAGAGCATGATGCACTCTTCTTGCTGTAAATGGCGTCAGCCGTCAATCGGGTGCCGATTGGGCGCCGGGCAGGTATTTCCACATATGGGAAGAGATAGCGACATTTTAATGCATTTCCGTATCCACACAATCAACAGAATCTCTAATGCACGACTACTGAAATATGGAGATTCCATGCGTCAACTTCGTGGTGGCTAATGCCACCGGGTAATTCGAATTAATTTCTATTTCAATTTAATATGTCTGTGTACCTTACTTGGCCTTATTTAGTTCAAACAATTTGCTTTTAAAACACGGATCCTAATGAAAATGTCATATTGTTTCGCACGTGCGGATCGTCGTTTTTTTTCCGCAATGCAAACAATAACAATACAACTTTGGGCAAGCCCTAAGGTGCTTTATGAATTTCTAGTACTTTGTGATTATGATCCCAGAGACGAAGCCGTTAGTTTCGTACCGGATGGATTGACTGGGCCCCAACTGACAAAGAATTTCTGCAAAAACTCGACAGCTCAATTTTTTAGACCTGAGCCTGTCACCAAAGCCTGGCTAAGTCCCGACTTCCTCACTGGAGATTAATTCGGGAGAACATTTTTGTAAGGAAGTTAAAATATTCATGACGGCGAGTGTCACTAAGCTTCATGGAGGGTGCTCAGTAGTTTCTGTCTAGAAATAATGATCATCAGTCATGCTGAAGATGTAAAAAGCTTCTACGTGCCTTGACATTTTTAATTCTTAATTCGAGTCAATAGACGGAAGAGGCGAGTTTCCAAATATTTGTACAGAAGCCTCGTTAAGACTCTCAAATCGTCAGTCGACGCGTCATAATATTTTCGAGTCTCCAGACTGACAAAAATCCTGAAATTTTGGGTGACTCCATCTCAAAGAGCATTTCTAATCAAAGCCCAGGAGTCAAGAAGCATGTTTAATTCCCCAACATTTTAATTCACTTTAATCCTCTTCTGCCTCCCGAATTAAAACCCTTCTCGCTCTTCCCTCCTCTCCCCAAATCCCATCAAGCCTAATTCCGCTGCGGAGAAGGACTTATAAATAAATTGGAATGGAATGAGACCCTATGGAATTTTAAACAGGCCGAATCTGTAAACCGCAGAGGAGGAGGAAAAAAGTTAAATCAAATAAGAATTATTATGACACTCTGGAGGCGGATTAGAATCGATGAAAAATGGAATGGCGAACAGTATTTTGTGGAAAAGAGATACACAGAATACTAAATACTTACTGACGTACTGAAGTGAACTGAAGCCCAATTCTATCTATAGCACCAACATAGCTTAAGGCTACACTATTCAAATTTACTTACAAGCAATAACTATGTGCTTAATAACATCAATGCAATTCATGAATAGTAAATATTAAATAAATTAATTAATTCAGATATAAATATGTGCCTATGTTATACACTTGTCAGTAGTCAGCCCGAAACCTTAGCTCAAACTGAATGCACCATTTGATGGAGTGTTTCCGATGTTTGACAAGCCGAGATTTTCTAACGCTAATATTTTGAATAAAGGACACAGGACACATCGCTGAAAAAATCCGTCTAAAATATCGTACACATAGTTTGGAGTGGATGTATATTGATGCTTGAGCTACAAATCAAAATGCTGAGTGTTGTTGACTCATGACTTGGGATTGGGCCATGAAGAGTGGAACTACAATACGATTAAAATCCATCCAATTACTTCACGGAGGTTCCCCTTCTAAGATACGAACCCATGATGAAATTTAATTTTTTCCCTTCCAAAACTTTTCAATTGTTTTATGACAGTCACAAGTAAAGTCACTTTAGGGGATCATCCGTTTGTAGAAGAAGCAGAGATCCTCATGCCTGCTTAATGTTACACTATTAAGTCATAAGAGAAGAGAAGCCGGCTCTGTCATAAATGCATAGTGTTCTAAGTGTAACTGTAAGTTTTCCCCAAACCTAAGCCAAGTCAGTGCAGTGCTGAGCCTAGTTTGCCCTTTTCAACTTTTGTATAAAAAAATTAAATAAAGTTTTAAAAAAACAGAAAGGAATTTCGTGACTTGGTGATGGTTTTAGTGGTGGCAATCTCAGAGGCTCTCAGTTCCACTGTCTACCAGAGCCTTTAATTGAGTATAACCAAATCCCGTAGAGTCCCAAAGTCAAGCGTCTGCCATAATAATAATTTCCAAGTCGGTCGACCACCCGAAATACTTTTACATTCTAGAGTCCCACTGCCTAAGCACAAGCAATTTATTTGATTACAAGCATTTTAATTTTTAATTACTGCAATAACGTGCGCTACAGCAAGGAACAATATAACTGCTTCCTGCTAATAACTCAACGCAGCCTTTCTCATGTGTCATTTTCGCATAAAGATTTCCAGTTTACCTGAATGTAAAACGATTAATGTAACGGATATAGGCTGTAAACCTTTTATTTTAACATCAATAAATGTCTTGTTTGCACCAGTGTGCTATGTTCTGGAGGGAGGGAATAGGGGCTAATTCATTAGAAACGCCATCTGCACCTCGAAGAGACTCAAGTACCCACCAAGCTCTATTTGTTTTACAAGCCAAGGCTCCAAGGCCCTCTTATATTATTAGCCTTTGTTTGTTCTTAAGTAAGCATCTCTCTATTATTAGGCGTGTTTCTTTGGGAAATGAATTGACCGATTATAAGGATTTAATGATTCCTTTGTGTAGGAATTAAGAAGCAGGATCGTAAATACTTTTTAAATGTACAGGAGTAAGCTCTTGCTCAAAATTCTTGCCTGGCTGGACCAAATGCACACAAGGCATTAGACAGAGAATTGGAAGTTAGCAGGAGCCGACAATCCCTATTAACCCAAAATTGGGTAGTTGGTTGTAATAAAAATAAAACCGTCGTCGGGAATCACATTAAATGTGTGTCTATCTCTCGAGTCTGGCCAGAGCCTCCATGGAAGATGATGTTGTGCTGACTGGGGAAAAATAGAGGGGCTTCCATCGAGACTTTCCTTCTGATTCCTACTCAAAGATAAGGCAAGGGGTCCGCACAGAACATTATGACGATCCCAACAATCTCTGCACAATCCCAAAAATTCTAATCTCTGATTCATTTCGGTTCATTGTGCGGATTCGGTTCTACGTCAATTTGTGCCATGCACAAAAATCCTGATACTAACTTTACCGCATTCATCATGGCTGCCAGATGCTCATTACAGTACTCAATATAAGCAATACAATTTCCCCAAAGTTCACGGTTGTGAACTGTTTTGTGGAATTGCTGAGGTCCTTTGGTATGGGACTCAATTGACGGCACACGCCATTGACTCTGAGGGAAAAAGACAATAGTTCTGAATTCTGAGCCCAATTCCCATCTAAAGATCTTGAATTCAAATTTATCCTATGAGTCAGAAGTCATTTTGGGACCGGATATTTGAAAAAAAAAATCCTATAAAGAGCCGATAAAGTAAAGTAGGCCGGAGTGGTAACTCCGCACGTACATGCACTACCAAACAGTTCAAGACTATCATCATCTCTCACATGTCATGTCATCTCATAACTTTTCTCGTTTCCTTCAAACGAAAGGCAAGTGCATATGGACTGAACCACATTTTGAAATCTCACTTCCAAATCTAAAATAAGGCCGAGGCCTGAGACGAAAGGGAAAGAAGCAAATCAAATCTTCAACTTGAGTTTCTCTATTTTTATTTACTCCGATTCTTTTTCATTTGGGGATTTTTATAGAGAGCGTGAAGGGCCTGGTCGGGTGTCAATTCCTTTCCCCTTAGCAGCACGTCTCCTCCACTCACTCGCAAATAAATAGACTCCGCACATCTTCCACTGCACGGACTCTTGAACCAACTCACTACTACTGTATCACCAACCATCAAAACACATCTCATCTCACTTCTTAAGCCTCACCAAAAAAACTTCTCATAAACTTTGTATCTCAGACTCGCTTTTCTTTACATTCATTTCCCAGGGATGCCCAGAGCCTCCAACCATTCCAAACAGCTCTATTTCAGACAGGGTTGCTAACACGTCCAGTTCTATCACTGCTAAGACAAACACTGAAATTAATTTCAACCTCGAAAGTTATAAGTAGCCCATGCCAAATAAAAACAATTGATTGATTGGTATGAACGTATGAAACACCAAATGTTCAAGGTATCAAATAGAATTAGACTTTGCTCAAATCACAGAATATATAACAGTCTGTATGACAAAGATATTGCGAAATTCAATTTTAAACAGCCTTTCCATGAGCTCAATATAAAAAATCCGGATTTAATTTTTCCCTTGCTAATTCCAAACTTGGAATTCGCTTTGAAAGAAATAATTTGACGATAAATATAACACGAAATGTTTAAACCCTGAGCAGAGGGATGAGTTGAGACTAAGGAATTGCACAGGGTATGAAAGAAGCAGGAAGGCAGCCCCAGAACTCCGCCCTTGCTTCCTATTGCTACAAAGCTGGAACAGGGTTAAAGACGCATTTACATCATAGCTGGGAAGATGATCCCATTGAATTGCAATAAGCTCCCTGGCATCCCTATTTCCTTTCCAAATAGAGAGCAGAGGAAGCTCTGGTTTTAGGAGTTGTTGAAAAATGGAGCTCATTCCGTATGCACGTGAGGAAGTGTGAGGTGGAAGCCCAGACCCCAAAATAAAATGTAGACTTTCCAGCCGCGTATAGAGCCATTGACGGGCAGAAGGCGGAATCTGGCTCAAGCGAAAGAAGGCCTGAACAGAAGAAGCTCATGCTGCACTCCGCTCACGTCCAGCTCTCTCCAGAGCGGACCAAGGAGAGAAAGCACACTTATAGAGTGAAGAATTATAGGAACAAACTCAGCCCATCACTCTTTGCCTCCTTCCTTGCCGATGGTCCAGAGGGAAATCGGAGGCTGCTGCTTGGGCCAAGCCCATGCTGTCTTCAGTCAAGGCGCTCCCAATGTGGCTTCATTCATCTTCTCCCTGATTTCCTTCGATACTCCGGCCTTGCCTCATAAGAAAGTGTCAATATTTGAATTTGAACAGGCCGGATTGTCATAAGCGGCTTTGAGAGGGAAATAGGAAATCGCTTTGCTGGAAAATTTAATGGAACGTTCCACGTTCTGCACGCCCAAACATCTCACAATAGTAGACACGGCACACGGCAGTGAAAAAGCAATTCAGGCCTTCACAAAGCCCTATACTTCCCTATTACATGCCAAAGGAAATTCAATCATGTCCTACGACCACCACTAGCCAACCCAACCAGTTCAATTAAATTGGATGTATACGAGGGAATTAGGCTCATTAGCTCGGATTATGGATTCCACTGCCCGACACACAAAATAGCATCCATTAGCATTAAGTCGAAGAAATGCTGTATCGGACTGACGCGATGAATTTCACCTATTCTAGCTCAGAGCTCAGTAGTGTACGGATTGTGAGAGAAATTCAGAAAGCTACGTAGGTACAAAAGTTAACTCTTAAATAATATAACAGTTTTGCACAACTAATAAATTCAATTTTCGAGTCTTTTCTTCGGACGTGAACTATACTGCATGCCAATGAACGGAGCGTAGAACTGGCGGTCAAGGATATTATGAATGCAGTGGATCCAGCTTAATAGTTTGTGTTTGGGCCCAGAGTTAAGCCTCCATTGTGCGGCCCTTTTGCACATTCTTGACTCTAATTATTCTGTGAAAGAGACGAGTGGAGATGGAGTTGAGGTTTTTTGGCTCATGTTTACCCACCGCAGAGAGCGAGAGTACAAAGAGGCCGAGATTCGCCAGGTATGCTCTTCATCTTTATTGGAGACGAGGACATGATAGCCCAATGCCCGAAGAACAGAGCACAAAAAACAACAACAGAGCCAAACTTGTTTGTCATTCCCAGCCTTCAAAGCTCCAAAGATTAGTGTCATGTCATGACTATGCGGTCACATGGACGGCTGAGCAGCAGAGAGGCCAGTCTCTGGTCTGGTCCGGATTCAAATCCATCTCTATCTATAAAATAGAGCTTTCGGAGCTCTTAAGCAGCCGAGCTGTACAAACAAGAAATCTCCAAGCCGCGTAGTAGCCGGATAATAAGACACACACTGTGTTTGGATACGAAGTGATATTATGTGAAGTTCAGTCACCCTCCTCGCTCTTTAGCCCAGCTTCTCTGAAGCAATTAGCCATCTCCTGATGCTTCTAGATTTTTTGCCTGTTTGTCTGTAGTTATCTCGGATTTCCTTGTCTGCGGAAGACGAATGAGGCAGGGGAATTAGTGGGAGAAGGAGTTAACCCATCTGTTCATTTTGTCATTAACTTCACCCTCACCTCCTGGCCAACTCATTAACCTTTTCTAATTCCAATTTTTTCTCTGCTCCAACTTTCCGTCAGCCCTTCATTTGCATCTCCACTTGACTCGAGGCTCAGTCGAGCGGCCCAACATGTCATTTCATTACAGGGAAAAATACAAAGTTTTCCCATAACCTAACGATAAGAGCGGAAAACCGCAGAGACCTCCAGGATTCATAATCAAGTAAATTCCCGTCTTTTCCCTCATTTCTCTCCTTGAGTCTAAATGCAAAAAAGTAGCGAGTTGTGCGAAAGAGAGGAATGTGCAACCCAGAGGAGATTATACTAATGAATCGTTCGTTTAGAAACTTTTTTTGGAGTTATGTGCAGGACGAAAGGGCTGGAAGCGGTTTAGGAATTAGTACAGATGCAACCCGCACGTCCGATGCAGATATGCAGGTCATGGAGCTCGTGTCAGTTGGGAAGGTCAATATTCGGATCGTGTGCTGTGTGCAAATGGAAATCAAGCCCAATCTTCTCCTCGCATATAAGGGCAGAGCTGTAATTTGAGTTAACGTCGATAAACACCAGGCTATGCATGGTATCGCTTGGGTTTGCTTTATCATCAACCGGTTCTTTTCAATGCGTACACAAATGTGCTATTTGTAAATCGAAATGGCCGGAAAATCCGCAAAGGTGAAATTCCAAGGAGTTATTTTAAAACTGGATTAAGAAAAGTTCAACTACAATTGAGTATAGCTTCAAGCGAAGCGTTTAGCTAGCACGACACGGCTAGGCTAGATAACTCTAATTGCATGATAATATTTGACTTTTCAGTTTCCAGCATTATCATTTGAGAAGTTGGCGTTCCAACTCACACACTATAGGTGATAGTCTTCCCCAGCCTGATATAGTCATTGTTAGGCTGGTTTAGTAAGCAGACGGTAACTATTAAGCGTGTGATAGAACTAAAAAATCCGTACCCGTTATGCCCGCGTATTACTTTTTAAGACCTGGAAGGCATTAGAGGGGGAAAGCGGGGCTTATGACAGAGCCGAGCCCAGCTCCGCTTATGAAACATTGTCATTCCAATAAACATTTTCACCAATGGCTTTCCATAATAGTTTCCATGCATATTATCATGACCATTCATCTCCCTCCCCGTGAAACACCTCGTTCGCTCCCATAAAACCCTTACCGCACCAACCACTCCAATCTGAGGCAGGAGCCAAGGAGGGAAAAATGGAAAGCAATTCATTTCCACCTTATAAAGCACATCTCTCATATGCTCTCAACCCTAAAAGATTTCTCGGCTCCGTCCCGTTTTGCATAAAAGATGCATGGCTTTTAATGGAGCCAAGGTGTACTTCCTCCACTCCCTCATATGGAAAGCAGCAAGGAATTTGAGAAAGACTCTCACTGGGTAAATACCTCCGAGCCTCATTCCACTACCGTGAGGGAAAAGTCCTTTTCTCCAACTCCATCATCCACTTTCAGAACATTTCTCAGCCAGGGAAGCACACACAAAAAATAAAGCCTACGGCGGCTCAGGACCAGAACGTCCATCATACAGGGTTTTATTCCCAGCTCCAATCTCTTGCAGTCCAGAAACAAGTCAGATTTCGATTATTCAATCCGATATGTCTAATGTAGTTTGCACACGCTTCATGTGCTAAAGTGGAATACACAACACATTCATCCAGAAATCATAGGAAGTGTAAAGTATGTAATTATTTGTATTTAGAATGATATTTAAATGTATTTTTGAATAAATCTCTACCTGAAATTATTTGATTAAACGTGTATTTATTACAAACAATTCGGATTGTTCTGTATCGCTGGAGCAGGTCAGCGAGCGGACATAATAATGCTAGGATGAAGGCATAAGGCCCTTCTGGTCTGAAAGTTCTATTTCATTCCTGGTCTTCTCTGCCCGAGTCAATGTTTCCTCTGGGTGCTTTTTCCCAGTGAAAAAAGAAGAGATACATACTTAATAATATCGAGTTGAGAGAGATGGAGAGAGTCTATAGCTTACTCTTCAAACATTCAACTCAAGTCTCACCCTCGCCTATTCGCTTCTGTAATGCAGGAATTGGATACGGACACACAAACACACACGTGGAGTAAAAGATAGTTTAGTTCCAGCCGATAATTTTCAAACAAATCTCTTCTTCTTCCCTCCACTCACAATAACTCACATGGAAATGGAATACAAAATAGCAAATAGCGGACCTTCTTCTTCTCCAAACTCCATTTTTACAAACTGCCAGGCCGTGGCCTTGTCTTCGTACTGTTAGTGCGCTAACTCGGTCATACCATCTAATTTGCTACCTTCACTTGAACAGCAATCAATTGGGAAAATCCAGTATTTTTGCAGAGTAGCTGACTAACTATTTACCCTCTACATAGCACAAAGGAACCCTGCCCTGCTTTCACCTTTCTTCTGTACTATGCGGCGTTCATTAGTCAATATTCATATATTTGATACATAGAAATGATACATGGGTTACTTATGTTCACGGGTATTCTGTATTGGGTTTTGCTATAACCCAGGACGAGCCAGCGTGATTTTGTGCATTTCTAACCAATATTAGGCAATTCTACAAATACTTGATCTTGGTCGAAAGGCATCAATACTAATCGAACTGTGCAAAAATACATGGAATTAAATCACAAATATAAAATTTGGAAATTGCGCATCAATAACGTTGAGGGGTGGTGAAGAAATCTATGATTAGTAAATATACAGTGTAAATCACGGCGTACAATGAACCTGAACGTATAGAACTGTCAGACAGTGCAGGCCCTTTTTACCAACTTTTATATCTCATTCGAAGGAGCTGCTGACTGTGATCCACTTTTGCCTGACGTCTGCAGAGTTCTATCTGCATTATACTCATGAATGAATAGAGTCCAAAACCCTCGTCTTTCCCTTTCTCGGCTGAGAATGAGACTGGCGACTTTACTAAAAACTTTTTTAGTAAAGACTCCTGAGTGCCTTATACCTAATAGGAAATGAAATGAAATCAAGTTCATCTCCCAACTTTTCACCTGAACTATTTCCGTACTTACTCTTGTCTACTAGCTAGGCCCTGCCTTTTCACTCTCTCTGTCTCCCCAAGTTTTTTTTATCTTTTTTTGATACTTTCCCAGAGATAGGAAGACCCCAAGCTCCCGCCTTAACTGAGGAACTTACTCTGAGCCCACACGACTCACTTGCTCCCATGAAGGGGAGCCTAGCTTTTAGCCAGAAAATATTCATCGGATCGGATGCTGTTAGGTAATGGGAGGAAGTGGCGGATCCGTCGTTTCCGAGTACATGGAGAATTATCATGGTCTGAACACACGAAGGGATGACGGGGTCTCCATGGCCCAGCCATTGTGCGAATATGATAAATACGGCTCCTATTATCATCTTTGCTTCATCCACAACTGATGAGTGATTGTGCATCTTCTTGACGCACACGAGGGTCGTCTAATCGAGCCCACATGTCGTAACAGCCAAAAGCTTAATAGCTGCTCCTGCACAATATTGGGAATATTTCTAGATGATCTTCCGCATTTCCATGCTACGACGTGGAGCTGAATGTGGTTCAATGAAATGGTAAGTCCGCTCCATATGGAAGACCTAATGTTTCTCAAAACCACTAATCTACATGGGCAGACACAATATCCACATTAAGGCTAATGCTCCATCCGTATTTTTAGCAGAGACCTATCATCTAGCCCATCTATCTCATTTCAATTTCATTATTATTCCGGACTATCTTCCGCATCCATGCAACCCAAGTTCATGGAATATAATATATTCCTGCCTTCCGACTACAGCACTGATAGTTCCCAGGCACTATCAGCATGCTCTGGATCTCACAGGCGTTTCAATATTTACACAAGTTTTGAGGGGAAAATGAACCATGCAAAGATCTGACTCCTAAAATTGAGCTAAAAACTCTAAATTCAATCAACTAAAAGTAAATATACAGAGCTGCTACCATGAAGTCAGTTAGTTATTACCACTAAGGTGAAAAATGGAAAACTGCACTTGTCCTATTTATACGCACTCATTCCACTGATAGTGCGGTTACCGAGTAATGTAAAGGGCCGGGCAACTCACTGTGAGCAGCTATGCATATGGAATTGCAATGCTCAACCAAGCAAAGCGGAAGAATAGCTTTTAACAGATTGGCGCACGAAATAGCTATAAGCTATGTACGAAGAGGCACAATGGCTTAAGAGCTAATTTTATGCGTGATAGACAGGTTTAATTTATTCAGGAAACACTGGACATCCTCCAGGTCCAATCCAAATTGACTTTCTCCACCTAACACCTCGCCAAGGACTTGGCTCGACAGGCGGACTCTTAATTGACAAACCCTGTACTACTCAAACCTTGAAACCTTAATCCCTTTCGAATGTAAACCTACACATGTCATGTCCATATACACATTTTTTGCTTGGCTCGGCTCAAAGAAAATAGCCCGGAGAATGACACCGGAATATGGAATTAAGGAAGGCAGTACGTGATGCTCCAGAATTATGAAATATATATAACAGACACAAGAACAACGTTAGTAATAATAATTACGAGCGTGTGTAGTCAGAAGAGTGAAGGGTGAAAAGAACACAAGGTCCAGTCAAGTGCCTCAACCTGCCTTTTCCTAGTCACAAGTAATTGCGGGCATGGAGAGAACCGCCAACGCTTTTTTGTGCTTCAAGCCTATAAAGTCCCACCTACTTAATTACCTCAAGACAGATGTCAAACGCTTTACATAACATTCTGCTACACATTCGAAGAAGCATTAGGAACCATGCTACTTTTCCATGGTGTTCCCATATGTTGAAGAGAACAAATATAATTTCCAAAAAATCACATGTGTAATACATACACGCATACATTAAAAATCAAATTATTTGGAACAGGCCCATGAAATTTGGACACCAGTCAGCATGCCGGCTTTATCTATCTAACTCAATTGAGAGTGTATACAATGTCGATTATTTTATGCAGAGCTGCTGACGGCTAGATGACCAGCCACTTGCATTCTGAATCAAATTCACCATGTTCACCCCATGATAGTTTACAGAATTGCAAGTTTCCTAGCTCCTCCGTGTATACTATTACTAGACGCAAGTGATGTCAATATCTGTACTTTGGGTTTATCTAGCAATTGATAAGGTGAGGTGTACGTACAAGTAGCTGGTTTTTTGGCCTTGGGTGCTTCACCATTGTCGATCATTATTCAAAATCTGTTTAATTCAATTCTAAAATAGTTGTTTAATTGCTGAATGGAAATCAATGGACCTTAACATGTGCCAAGCCCTTCGTACTAGGTACGAATACAAGGTAAGTGGACTAGAAGACAGCGTAGTTTATGATAATAGATAGTTTGGGAAACATCATCCGCCACAAGAGCCCATGGACAGAGCCAGGGAATTCAATTTCACTTTTTTTCTACTTTATTTATCCTTATCACAATTCAACATCCTTTAATTTGTGCTTTCCAAACATTAAATATACATTATGGGAGGGAAGGTAAACTCTACTCTGGTTGTCGTCGTAAAGTATGAAGGCATTTTTTGTGCTTCACAAGATTGAGACTACAATCAGCCAAGGTGGAACACAGACACAAAAAAAGGGAATCAGGCTCTGTTCTGAAACAGGTTCCAGAGCCCAGAAGAACCAGATTTCTTCCTCGCTGGTCTCTTTTTATTAAAATTAAACAATATGTATGGAATTATAAACTTTACAAATAAAACTTGTTATCAATCCCTAGAGACATTGGTGTGGGATTAAGAGGCGAGAGAGGGTTGAAGAAGAATAGGACCACAAGCAATCCGCAATTCAGTCCGATTACACAAAAATATGTACACTCTACAGTTCACTCTAATTTTATTTTTCAAATGAAAAACAAACAAATTATCCGCTTGACAGGATTATGCTAGCCATAAAAACTATGTAAGTAGATATGTGCAGCAGCCCAAAAATCTACGTACATCTCCGTACGTTGGATCTAATACATATATAAGTTCATAGTGCCGGTTTGAATGATGACAATTTGCTGGAATATTGAGCCTGTAGAATTATGCGATATCAAGCAATTATATTCAAGCTCTTGAAATCACGAACTGCCCAAGAAATAGATTTAAAAAACATTATTAATTAAAGTGGATATTGAGAGCAAAAGGAGAATTCTGTATGAACCTTACAAATTAAGAAATCAATGCAATTTCGACATTTATGTTTGCTTGTTTAGCAAAGTCTTGCTAAAGACAGGAATTATTTAACAAATTTAGCGTGTAGGACAATATAATGGGAAGTAAAGATGTAGTTGAAATGGAAGAAGTGGATGTATTCTGTTAAACTGATAAGCAGTACAGAGCAGAGGTATGTATGTTGGTCTGAGGTATGTTCATAAATTGAATGCAGATAACAACTGAGCGAGTGAATGGAAGGTTTGGAGCAGAACATAAAGTTAAACTTTATTAGTTCAAGTCCAACCTTTTATATTCTTTTAAATTACATCCGGAGATGGTCTCCAAGGAAGAGAGCTCTTCACAACACACATGCATTAACTACCAAATCATCCAGTCTATAGTAATCTATTAGAACGGGTCGAGAGCCATAAAATTGTCAGTATAATATGAAACCAAGTGGGTACAAGTACATGGAGAGTGCTGGTCTGGATGCTCGATGGTCGAGAGAAAACTCAAATGCAACTACTTATTAGTACATTAAGACCTGACTGAAGCCTCAGTATTTATCCGCCAAGACCCACGTATTAATATTATAAAGTAATAAAATCTTCCCTCTTCAGCCAGATTTTCAGGTTTGATAAACTGTGTGGTTAGCGTAAAAGCATGGAGGTACATAAGGAGGTGGACCTTCGAGAACTCAACACCGGTTTTCTGCAAATTCGGATTTACGGACAACACATACGCTAACGTTTCGCACTGTCTCTACTTCCTAAAGGGCATTAAGTTCAATTTTAGCCTCCAAGGTAACTGTTACAAGCTACATAGGATTCCGTTTAAAGTAATATTAATTGTTGGCGCAATATAATGAATCATGTTTCAAGTGCACTACCCGCCTGAATGTATGACGTTAATTGTCCCGGAACATGAGCTTACGAAAACAGTCAATTTCCTGGTAACTCAGTTCCATATTTTGGGCAGAGAATTTTCGCGATACGAAGTCATGGAAGAATAGCCTACTTCCTGAACCTCCCTCCTCTCCACTAAACAATTGGGTTGAACGAAGAAGGTGTGGAGCTCGTAATAAAATACACATTATAAAATGAGACCTGAAGGCTATCGTTCCTGCCCCAGCCTCCTCGGTCGCAAATCGGCCAGGAGAATCGTACTTTTTAATATCAGAGAAATTTGTAGTTCTCTCTTTCTGAAAAAAGTTCCTGTGCAGAAAGTGCTTGAGGAGCGCGGAGAGATGGTTGGAGATGTGATAAAAAAGTTGGAGCATGTGGTTTGAGTTTTTGAAGAGGATGAATGAGACTCTGAATCAAGTTGGACAGCTCAAGTCGAGTGTAAGAAATAAATGAGTCCAACTTTTTCCACGATTTTCTTCCGTTTCTCCAAGTTCCTGACTCCCGTAGTTCCTACAAGCCTCCTTGGCCTGTCATTACACAAAATACCACTAAAAGTTCAACTAAATACTAATTTGTGTTGTGCCACACTAGGGCCTACATGTGTACAAGAAGGAATTAAAGAGTTAAGAAACTAATTTTCCAGCCCTTGAACTCAACCCCTTGCAAAAAAAAAAGGAAATGGAAATTTTTGAGCACTCGGGGCTACAGAGGGGATTCGACTAGATTCACGTGCTACAGTAATACATGTCATTTCTGTTCTATTTCCTCAACCTAAGATATGTTTCTCCTAATGCATTAGCCCTTTCCTCGAGACATCCAGTCGCGTGTGTTTGACATTTTGACGAACAAAAGAAAAGAAATGCAGGCGTAAGGAGATGAGATGCCTTTTTCCTTTCTCCAGGACATTGTGGAACAGAGAACGTGGCAGCGCATCGGAGGGGAAGCGGTGCTTTTTTTCAGTTTTGGATGAAAGAAAGGTCTAAGCCTAAGGAAGATCTGAGTGGGGCTAAGGCTGACTCGGGTCTCAGGTAATGCCGCTTAAGTGCTTGTCTCCTGTCGTGTCGCCTTTGAGAGTACAGTGTGAATCAGTCCTGAAGTTCTGTCTCATCTCCTCTTCCCACTTTCTCGGCAACGGCTCAAGTTCAGCCGTTATTTGATATGACGGAAGCTGCACGGTATTTTGAATTTCTTTCCCTTTGCATACTTAGCTAGGTAAGTCCTGTGGCTAAGCCGAGAACAAGTGATGCCTATTGGTCAGACCTGGATTACCTCTATCTATGCTTAAAGTTACTTACACGTGATTGTGCAAAATTGAATATCACCATCGAAACAATGCTTCCAGCCAACGAAGTTTAAAAAGTAGGCCCAAATCTATTTCGAATGATTCTGTTAATAAATATCTACGAAATTCCACTTTGCATTCGAATTATGGTGGGTTGGGTCCAGGATGCACAGACTCGGACGGTAAACATAAATATGGCCTAGTAGAAATTATAGGGCAGTGAACGAGGAGCTGCTCGCCTCAGCTCAACTGCGGCTCCTTTTAGAAAAAAGGAGATGAGAGAGTTCTTTATCTGTGGGCTATTACGCTTTTCCATTAGTGAGTGTCTTTTGGGTTCTATTTTTTCCACACTTTTCTGAGATGGAATGGAATGGTCTTTGTGAGAATGAAATAAAGTAGATTGAGGATTGAAAGGGAGATCGGAGGAGAGGCCGAGACCTCAGCCCCTTCATCTACATAATATTTTGTTGTCTAATATAAGGCAGACAAAAGGTGTGTTTATATATAGCTTTTTAATGGAGCCACACTTACCAAAATTACTTTTCTACTCGTCTTCTTCTTACTTTAAATTCTGAGGCCTAAGCACGTTACGAAGAAGCCGAGAGGCTATTTGGCTGAAGGATTTTTGTTTTAAATAAATAATCACGTATAAGATCCTTCCAGCCAGAGAGTCCATCACTCCCCGCTTTCCCTTCATCTTTATTACAAATTAGCCAAAGGTTTTTCGGATCAAAGGCCCCAGCTTCCTCTTCTACTAGAAAAAGCCCTTTAATTAATTTGGGAAATACATTCCGTCTAAATACGCCGCTTTGATCCGCATAAAATATCCCCTACCCCTTCCTCCACTTAACATTAACAGGGAGAGGAGTACAATAATTTGTACTTCTGCATATGCACGGCGTTCGAGCACTCGAAGCCATTTTACTAATTACACAAGTCCATGTGCTGCATAATGAGGCTCGCAATATATGCGGCAGCTGCTGCCGTCAATGAGAAGGGTTGAGACCTCAGAACCTTTTAGGAAAATCAATTGATACGTTTGGGTAATGAAATAAAAAGAGTTTATTATGCTTTGCGGTGAATTGAATTTCTTTTTCATCCTTAAGAAATTGTCCCGAATTCTATTCTCACGTTCGGATTACGTAACGTTAACTACAAGGGACAACTGGCTCTCCATTAAGATCGGGCACTCAAACGGAAGAAAGGAAAAAATTTATGACCAAATGCATTTAGTTTGACGTAGTCAATAAGGATTCTCAGGTGCGGGCTCCTATTCCCTATTCAGTGCCTCAGTAGAAAAAAGGCTAATCAATCTCCATCCATTTCATAAAAAAATCATAAAATTATATTTGAATTACGTAACTCGGATATCATATCATTATTATTACCCTCGCCTGTCCCTCCTTTTTAACTGACGGACGGATGGATGATGGGCTGAGCAAAAAATAAAAAACCAAGGAAGCCGCAAGGAAAAATTATAAAAAAAAACAACATTCCAAGATTTTACCTGGCTTGGCTCTGGCTCTTGTTCATTGTACTCTTATATTATTATTTTATTTCCTTCAGCTCAAATTAAGAGCTACTTTCATTTCTTATTCATTAAAGCCTGTTCAGAGCTACAAAGGTTATGTAAGAAACTTTTCAGTTTTTAGTTTTTTGATTAATTTTTACGGAAACCCTTGTCAAGATCAAGCAACTCAAATATTTGTGTATTAATTAATTTCATCTAGTCAGACTTGTATATAATTCATTTTTAATCGGGGGCTACTTGGCTACTGATTATAAATTACACATATCCATTATACATAGTAGCCTGGCTTCAAGAAAAAAACTCGTGTCATTAAGCTCTGGAGTAAATGGTAAATACTTTCCAACTAAACTGTCATCATTTGCTTCACACTGAACAACGTAACAATGAGCAGAAAAAGGGGAATTTTTTTGGTACATTACCTTCTTAATGACTCCTTGATTGGTACCGACAAACGCCACAGTGTGCTGCTCCGTTGTGGCCAGAGCAATGGAAGTGAGCAGTGTTTCATGGAACTGGAGAGCCGCATTCTGAACAATAGGAATGGCACCGGAGATCTTGAGACCCACGTCACAGAAGTTAGGAATATTCCCAGTACCCTGTGAACACAAAACCACAAATGAATTCATGATTAAATACGGCATTAAATCCATCATTAAATGTGGCATTATAACCCTGATTGGAATTTAATTGTAAACAGTTGAGCACTGGGTTGCTCAGCAGCAGTAATTAAATGGTAAACTAACGAACCGCAGGTGATACGCATAGGCGTAATGCGCTAATAGTGAATGGTATCTCATTGCTAATCTACTGCTCTTGAGCAGGCCTGCACGTTTGGTGCAGCTGGACCTCAGCTTGGTTCCCTGCACTATTTATTATTTATGATTATGGAATGTTTCTTGGACTGATATTGAAGTTTGGTTCATGTTCTATTGTTGTGTGCGGATGGGAAACCTTCCGTTTTTAATCCATTACCTTGCCTTACCGGATGGAGGGCTTATGAGAAATCGAACGTGGACCTAAGTGCACTGCGTAGAGTCCACCACTAGTTGCACTGCACGAGGCAGAGGCTAGGATGCAGGAAGATGGGAGTCCAGGTGATTTATTATGAACAATTTAAAGTTTCGGGTAGGTTCGGGCCCATCATCATTATCAGAGCGGAGCGTATATGGAGTAATAGTAGGGGGTAGTCCACATGTTGTGCGCTCAGGCCCCGTGTCGGCCTTTCCTCTCTCGCCCATTCTTTTATTCCCATCTCCACTACCTGCCCTGCTCCACAGTTTGGATTTTATAGCCCCAAGATTCCATTGTTTCACTCCGCAAACAGTCGGCTTGTGCTTTTAGCAGTATGGGGGCATACCCATTCTTCTGCTTTACCAGAAATTCAAGTACTTCTTTTCAATGCGGAAGTTGGAAAACTATTTTTTGTCAATTCTCAAATCCTTAAACTATCCTTATCAAACTATTTTACCAGGTAACAGTTGCATAAGGCCAAAAGTAACACTAGGAGTTTCCTACATTCTTTTTGAAATGAAAAGTTGCCGTCATAATTTTGTCCATTTTTGGAGCCAGTGTAGAGCTATTTTACATCACAATATTTGTGTTGTATTTTTATTGACGTACAGGAAACTGGATGTAATTTACGCCACTAAAAGTATTTGGCAATTCATAACAATATCGGAAAACTCACTGAATTAACTGTAAACTAGGCAATGCTTATAAAACGAAAATCCGTTAAGCAGAGAAAAAGTTTAGTTCACAAATTAGGACAATTATGGAAAACTCTGTTCCACAACTGACACACTTTATTATGCAAACTGAGCCCGAAATAGCGTCTCCAAATAATCTGGTCTTAATTTATAACCCATGAGCAGTAGTACTTTTACCATAAAATCCCCAGCCTGTTCCACATAAAACTTTCTCCAAAGTTGAGTTAGCTATATGTAGCCTATAGGGAGGTAGACGGAGATTGAAGGAGCTAATATAATGTATAATCGTTAGTCAAACATTTGTCTTTTGGTTAGGTAATTACAACACTACTACTGGTTAGTTTTAATTCCTTGGTGGGAAGGAAAGGCGACGTGAGCGTGAGTTTTTCTTTTCCCTCGTTCCGTCCTATACCAGTCTATATCTTCCGACTGAATGCCAGTGCAGTTGGGTTAACTAAGGGAAAAGTATGGAGCAAAAACTTTCCTTCACTAAAACTTTGGAGAGAAAGGTAGTCGGAAGGAGAAAGTGGCGGCTTGTAGACCAGAAGGGTTCATGGCATCACTTTGTCTGTCACGCTTGGAAATCTCATCTATAACCAAATGCCTTTATTTTATACTTGTACCGATTTAAGCACGATTAATGTAAACTCGAGTTATATGCAGTGCAATTTTATCAAAACGTTGATTAAGAACAGCAACATATGCATACCTTTCTCACACTATAAAAAATTATAAATTATAAAAAATTGAGCATTATAAATAACAAAATAAAATCATGAATCTATACAAACAAATATAATGCGCCAGTACTACTTAATATAAGCGAGCTTATTTCAAGCTTATCATAATTCTATAATCTCAAAACTTCAGTCACGTGGAGCCTGGTTGAAATCATACGAATCTGTGCTAACGATATTCTCTGTACTGGTTAGCCGACTCGTAATGTGTAATATGCACTACAGAATGTTTTGCGTTCAGTGAATAAATGAAATCAGTCTAGTATACCATTATAAAATTAAATGATATTCTTGCAGAAGCGCTGCGAGGGATATTTTATTCACCAAAATCGCGATACAAAGCATAATGAAATCTGAATAGCCTACTGGTCCGGATCTGCCGGAAGCATGTCTATTCGTCTTATTTTTTGGCTACACGGAATATAAAGTCAATTTTCCCTTTTCCCCTTCTCCTTCCGTCAACATATGTTTCTTTATTCGATTTCCCTTCAACCAACAAATCCACACGGTTCTGCCTTTGAGAAAGAATCCAGATTTAGCGGATGGCGTATGGAGTGCAGTGCGGAAGGACGGACGGGAATGGGAAATTTAGGAAGTTTCTCATTAGAGCCTTTCTTGGCAGGCCCAGTTCCCTTTGCCAAAGCAGGAGAAAGAGCCCCAGACTCAAACTCCGTCTTTGGAGAAAGCTCATGTTAAGTAATTGAGACAAGAATTGAATTTATTACTTTCATTTGATTCAATTGTGATTCAATTGGATTGTCAATGGCCTTTCTTTTACTTCTCCCCTTCTATTGTCTTTCTAACTCCCTTAAGCCCGCTTCCCAAGGCCAATCTTCCCATTCTGTTGTCTCGACAAATATAAGTCGATAATGTGTCCGAATTCTGGACGCATTTTACAACAGAATTCCGAACTTTCGGGGGTACTCAGTACGCGTTAAATAGCGGATCAGTCCTGTGATTAAGACCTCGGTCAACACTTACAATTAATTATTTACTTATTTGCGTAAATCTTTCTAAAAAAATAAACCTAAATATGTAACAAAATGTTTTATGAGGAAAATTGTTATACTCTCAAAAATTGGGTATTTTTGTAGTGAAAATGTCCGATGTAGATCCTTCACTACGCCCTCTTAAATCAGAAAAGCGGGACGAGATCGATAACGTCATTCGAAACGGTTTTACCGTAACTTCCTGCTGAGAACCTACACCTGCCGTCGTGACAGAACATTTTGAGCCTCGTAAAGTAGTGCAGATGAAGATCAGTATGACAAAGGGACATGATTTTCCTAAATCGGTAGTAAGTACAACCGTGAGCTGGTACGCAATCTCCGGTAAATTCTGTTCCACTTCAACCAGGGCTCATTAAACTCCATATTATTAGTGCCGTGCAATTAGTCTACAGATTCCGCCATAAACTAAAACAGGTAGTCGACAATGACCTCAAGAGCTCCTGCCTACTCTATATTTAGTTTTACGAGCATCTCAAAGGAACAAAACAAAGGGATTAGTAGTCTCATGTTAAACTTGGTTCAGGAATTAACGTTCAAGTCGGGACTGCCGGCGGGGCCGAGTTAAGGGAAGAAATACTTAAAAGAATCCTGTTATTACGATTACGACGTCCTCCTAATGATATCAGACTCCTTTAACTCCTGTATGAGCAGCAAATGGATTTCAAGATTTACAAATCCTCGCCTCGTTCTCTTATTTAGCGTCATTAGCAGAAGTGCGACTGAGCAGTTACGTCCATATTCGAGCGATTCAATTGTCAATAAAATACAGACTTGCTCGCAGCGAGTTTACCTGCCACGAACATTATGACCAAGAATAACGAGGTGTAATTGCCCAGAGCTCACACAATAGTAATAATGTGGCAAGTTTAATTAGTAAGTATTCTGGCAAGTTAGCTTCCTGTGAGCAGATGCCTAATTTCAAGTGATCAAGCAAAAAATGACAATTAAAGGTCGTAAATCTTGCAATGATAAGATCCTGGCTGACTGGGATTTGGCTCTGAAGCCAATAACCCAGACTAAGAACCTCAACACGACTAAACTCGCGGCATGGCAAAAATCACCGTCGACCAGACACTAATCGGAACCTCAAATCTAGTTGGAACAGATACAAAGAAGTGCCAGAAGGCTCTGAGTCCAACTGTCATCAACTTGAACTATTCTTCCCTTCATTTTATTTCACAATAATTGAAATTTGAAATAACAGAAATTCATTTTGTTATCCGTTCCCTTTTCAATTAGACTGGAACGTCACTACAGAATCTGTCATGTAATCTAAGAAACTGTTAACATGACAAAAAAGGAGCTATCGGATTGAATCTCCCATTTTTTTCCTTACTTATTCTAATCAGACTGAGCATCTTGAACTAAGAGCAACCTGTTCCAGACATTGGGCACAATGCAGTTTACGTTTTCAACTAACTCCGATCCACTGTCGCCCTGTGCTGGAGAAGAATGGAAAAGCAGCTAGACTCCCAAAGAACCAAGATGACGAGGAGATTCCGGATTCTGACTGACAAGGAAGAAGCCTGTGGGATTGTTACGAAAATTCCTGATTGGAATTGAACTCGACTCCAATGGCCTATTTAACTATACACGGACTTACTTCTCTTTGAACTACAAAATTCACTTTGAATTCTTATTCCACAATCAGAAAAACGAAGACTTTTTTTACTCTGTCCCATGGCCTGATCATCTGGGTGTTGATTCACCTGGAGTTAAAGTTGGGATTACCATTAGGCCTTGAACTGAGTCCAATTGGCTGAATCGCTCAGATGAATAACTGCCCGGCTATCACTGCGCATGCGTTGGGCCGAACGAGCTGACATGCGTTATTCCCGACTTCGGCTTAGCTAAAATTGCGCCTAGGTCCAGATTCTAAGCTTTTTCTGATCTCATATGGAACCTGCGAATAATTGATATTTTTCCGACTATAAAATCCTCTATCCTGTCAGAGGATTACTACAAAGATTTTCTCCTCATCAACATCCAGGACAGAAATGGAAAGTGTTTTTGGGAGTAGAGAAGTTATAAAGAAGTTTATAGTTAAGCCCTGAGCTAGTCTGCTAGTCAAAGTATTTTCAAGCTCCATAAGGCAAATGCAAAGTAGAGTGTCCTGTTCTTTACGTCTCTTTTTTTTCCTCCTTTTAGCTTTAGCCTTAAACTGACAATGAAGAAGTGAGCCTTTTCAAAATGACATAAATGTCCCATTTCCTAACCCTCAGATCCAATCCAAAATGGGTTTGAATCTAAAATATATGGACCAATTTCAGTATTTTTTTATTATTATTCCTTTATCAAAGCAGAAGTGGGGTTCGCATGGGCTACTTTGAAGAAATATTCCTTCTTCTAGACATCCAATATCCAATGGAGAGGGGGCAGTGGATGATGCATGCCAAATGCCAACGGGGCCATGCTTTCTACGCACTACAACCTTCGCCACTATCTCGATACTCACTCGAGTCATACAAGATACACGCTTTCTTCGTACAGATTAGAATAAATACAAAATATCCGTCGTTGGAACAGAATAGTAACTACGTATTAATGTTATAAGCACGTTTTAGTACTAAAGTGAGTAAGAAATACAAATACAAATGCAGAAATCTTCTGTAGTGCGGTTTTTGTATCACTCCGTGCAGTTTAGCGTACATTTATTAATTGCTCGTAAGCTAGCATAAAATAATACGAGGCACGGAATAATTATAACTTTGGCCAATTCAATGGCGTCATTAGAGGATAAACTGGAAAACATTTTCTTCCACCAGCCTTCAATTTCCAAAATACGAAACTGAATCTAAGCTAAAAAGGTATATGGCATAATACAAAAATACTCAAGAAAAACCCCGGAGCAATTTAATCCATGCACATAAAGAACTTGGCCTGGATCTTCAAAGAATGGAATGTAATTTGAAAACAAATGGACATAACTCAAAGAAAAAAATATTCGAGATGCACACATACATATTTATGTAGAGAAGACGGAGTCCACCACGCCCGAACGCATTGTTTTATAAGTTTAGAGAGAGAAAAAAGTTCATAATTTGACTCCCTTTGGTGGATTGGGATTTGGAACTCCGTCAGAAGAATTACTAATAAAGGAATATTCCGGCTCCGGAGGAAAGAAACCACGTCTTGTATTCAATTCTGTTGATTCTGGGCTCTCCAGTCTTTGACTAACTATTATGTCCCTTATTTGGGAATCCAAGGAGGAAGTTGGGAATAAAACTTCTGCTTTTTAATAATACAACAAGTGATCACGACCCAAGAACGCTTCGTTCCGATCTTGTCTAAAACCTTTGAATAAGCTAGTTTTTTACCTTATATAAATTCCTCCTTCACACCCTTTTGCCTCAAGAATCTCCAGACTTGTCTTGTATCTCCTATGTGTATACTTAAGCCCAATGCAATGTTGAACGCAAGTTCCCGTGTTCAGCCTTAGCTACAGGGTGACTCAGAACTCATTGGCCTACCAGATATATGCACCTGCCGGATTTCCAGTATAAACTGGCCATGGAGTTGACTTCATTTAAATGGGTTAAGTAGGACTGAGAATTCTTAGCTGCCGTGTTCAAATTTATCCAACTCGGTGTGAATAGCTCTGTACATCCAAATTAGTATCTCTGATTCTTTTGTGCACCAATGTACACATCGGCCTACCAATCTTAAACTTAGATTTAACCAGCGAATGCCCAATTTACTCAAGTCAAGATAACAAGGGAGCAGTAGGTTAAAGCATATGATTCCCTGATGATCCAAATCTAGATATTTTTTATGGTCAATTGTACGGTCAGAAGAGCTGTAACTGTAAGGCTATAAGGAGTGGAGATGAAGGTGACATGGTCAAAGTGCTCGTTTTACGACTTTTGATCCTGATCAGAATCATTTTGTCAGTAAGCCTAAAAACAAACTACATTCTTGAATGACAAGAATGAAATGGGATATGTTAGGGTTTGAAAAACCCTTGAATTTGAGGTCCACTGTTACAGTTCAGATGTTTTTTTCACAGAGGTGAAATATCAAATCGGAGCAAAGCCAAAGTTAAGCAGCGAAATTTCAAATAAAATTCAAAGAAACTGCGAATAAGATAAACTTGTATTTACTCCAAAGTTTCAAGCATAAGAGATGTAAAATATAGATATCTAACCTGTTACGTATGTTTAAACTTAAGTTAAATGCACTCTAACATATGATCCACAGGCCGTATGCAGTGCTGTTAAGTTTCTAAAGAATACGTCGGATTCATTGCGTAGACAGGCCCAAGTCAACCCAATGCCCTAGCAGTTGTATGATGCTGACATGCTCTCACTCATTATCTGATCTCAGGAATAAAAATTACTCTGGCTACTCGCACGCACTCGGTATTAACCATTAACCATTAACCGACATACCGTGTTCACTGCTCTAACCTTTAACAGTTTTCGGCCCATCATGCACCCAGCCAGGCCAGTGTGCAGGCAAGCCAACGTTCGGACTCGTTCCAAACACCTTTTCTATGTTTCCTACTATGGATGCATCAGATGCTACTTAATTAAGTACTGCTCACATCCAGTTTACCAGCCACTAACATTACTTCGAAAATGACGGATCGGAACGAACTTTATTTAATTTGTGATGCCATTCGCAACTTCCCTCCATACTGTGTAGGCGGCTGACCAGAACCGCTTTTAAATTTTTTAAGCCAAATTAGAATTACTGCTCAATTGAATGGCGTCACCTACTGCTCTGGAATGGATGCTACGCAATAACTATTTAGTTCATTCATGACTTGCAAGGCTAATACTGTCTATGTCTTTTGCTGAGTTGTGCATAAAATATTATGTGCTTATTCAGTTCTCCTATTATTACACAGGGTTTCAAATGAAGAAATATTCAGGACCTAAAAGTCCTCACTTACCCCCGGTTCCAAGCACTTTCCATCCAGAATGGGTCCAGAAATGTAGTCCATATTACGATTCTCCACACTCCCATTGAAGCACATATGAATATTTTCCGTGAACTTGGTCTCAATTTCCTTCATGGAATAGACGCAAATGGCGGACTCGGTCTGTGGCTCATTGCTGATCCCTTTGCTCGTGGCAAAGACGCCTACGAGCACCAAATCGCCCTTGTTAATGCCCAAACTTTTGGCCAATTCTTCCCGAGCCGGCACAAGCTTCACATCCTGAATGAGATTGTAGTTGGTTGAACCGGTGGGACTCGTAGCGTGGTAGCTACTCGGACCCTGGCACTCCAGCGTTACTTCCGTGTAGCTGTCGTAGTTTGCATCCGTCACGCAGGTTCGGGCGAGGCGCGTGACATAGCCCTGCTCCTCAAACCCATGCAAGTACGACTGCTTCTGCACAATCACAAAGTAGGCGAAGTCGGACGTGTTGAACCCGTAGACGTACTTTACGAGGAAATGGTCGCGGTACTTGACGTCGATCCGAAGCATGGACTGCTTGGCAAAGGAGTATTCCGCGTAGTCAAAGTTGTACAAATTGCGGCTACTGATGGCAGGAACTTCGTGTCGGAAGTCTCCATTGGTTGTGAAGGTCGTTCCAACGTAGAGGACGCTCGAGGTCGCCCAGGCCGAGTACTTGGCAGGTCCAATGAAAGCAAAGGTTGAGGACTCGTCGTCATTGGCCGCCACGCCGTGTGGAGCAAATTCGGGTGGCATGGTGATGTTGGTCAAGTTGTACTTGTGACAGGCTCCTTGGGCCACGGATCCGCACGAGATGAGTGTTCGAGAGCCCGAGTCCACGATGAGCACCTTGTTCACGTTGCTGATCATGGGGCCATCACCAGCCAATGTTTCCGTTCCAGAACAGCCAGATGCGTGACAGTTGTAATTGTCATATTTGGGGCCGGTGGGCACAGCCGCCTCGAGCTTCAGACTCGGGTCGAGCGCGTAGAGCCGATTCACCGCACCCACGTAGATGCGACCCGATACGGAGTCCAGAGCAAGGTGTTTCAGAAAAAACGTATCATTGATCGTGATGAACTGGGCAACGGTGGGGTTACTGGTGATGTTCGTTCCGTTGGTACCGCTCCCCGTCGTTGTCAGACTTGGATTTGGCTCCGAATGTGCTCCGGCCAGAAGCCAGACGACTAGGATAAACAGACTTCGGTGACGCCCGCGGGCATGCCGACTCCCGCCACTGTCATCCATCTTTCTCATTCTTCAAAATAACTGTCCTCAGATCTATAAAGTAAAACAAAATTCAGGTGAAGAATTTTTCTTAATGTTTTTGTATTTCAGGGTAATGGTAAACTATTGAGACGAATAACTTCGAATTTCTCATCTGGAAGATTTACAAAGTGATCAGAAAGGATTTCAATTTTATTGCAAATACCAAAAATGTTTCATAACTCTATAGTTGCGTAGCCTAAAGGGGCATATTCAAAATTATTGAAATCGTAAGATTGCTGAGCCTGGTATCAAGTTTCATTCCCAACATTGCCTATAAGTTTAATCCCGAGTCAGACACAGAGGCCCTTTGTGTGAGCTAATGACTAACTACGCTCGGGTGGTCTCTTCTGGTGTCCCAATGCGAAAGCCCGGCACACTGTTCCTCAATTTTTTGTCCGTGTGAATAGAATAGACAAAGTACAATTAATGTAATCCTTCCCCAGCATTATCTGTTCATCCCTTGTCCCTACGAAACCGGGATCCATTGTTGCTCGATGATCGGGAGAGACAGTTGTCGTCGTCGGTCGGTCGGGTTCCCAAATCTCGCCTAGTCCCCCGCATTATCTCAGTAGCCTCATGTCTAATAACTCCCATACTACTTCCATCATCAATTAGAAAGCCCAGGCCAGGAAAACGGAATACTCTATCATTTTTCAGCTCCCCCTTTTCCGGTCTTTTACTGTCGCGGAGTCTGGCTGAGCTTACACCGTGTTTTAAGGTTAGCTGAACTAATATTGAATGGGGACGGACGGACGCATATTGACAATGGGCTCGATCTAATTCCTGTAATGAATTTTTATTTCAATTTTTATCCTTCTAATGATTGAGTGAGGGTGAGGACTCGAGGTCCATTTATTGTCTACCTACGCTTCTGGGCTTATAATTTGGCTGCCTAAAAAGTGTCCTTGGCTGCACAGGGAATTACTCTAATTTCATGATAAATTGGAAGTTAGAAATTTACAACAAAAAACAGGCTGCTAAGCACTCAAGTCAAAATAAGAATAGAGAAAAAAAAATTACGAAGAAGTAGGCGGTTCTTGGCCTGCCCTTGATTTCCTTTAAATTTTCAATCAGCCAGAAGAAGAGGAAGCGTAAAAAATGGAGTTTTCCACATAACTCTTCCAACTTTCAAGGGCCAGTTCGAGTGAGCCTGGTTACTTATTACATGGAAAAGGAAACAATGGAAAGTGGATCAGAAGCAGTGGAGATGTATGCGACAGACGTGTTTGGCCAACGCCAAGCAGAGTGACTCGGTGAAACTCGCATACCTTCACACAATGCATTAAGGGTCCAGAGTAAGGGTACTACTTACTGAAGGGAAAAGGAAGCCTCCTCAAAACAGATAATAAAAGTATTTTTCCGAATTGCTCATGGTAGGCTGGAACGAGAAAGACCGAAGGCCCCGTGTACGCCGCGTTGCGTAAGAAACGTGGAAGGCTGGGCTTAAGTAGACGGGACTTGAATTAGAGGAAATGAAAAGTGAAGAGAGGCCTGCATGCATGGAGGCCTTATTTTCCAAGGGACCCAACATGATGAACCCACCTAGTGTGGAGCATTTACGGAAATTTGACTGGCTGAATTAGTGGGAGAGATAATAATACTACTCCTTCAGCTCTTTACCTACACACTACAACTCATCTGCCCGAATCAAGGCCACTGTCGGAGACCCGGCCGAGACCCTTGGGCCTATTCAAGGCCCAGCTCAGGAATACAGATTTTCAAGGCTTACAGAACTAAAAGTATTCGAACGTGCTACAAAGCCGGTAAAGAAGAAATTGAATCCAAGTACTGCATGCATAGTCAGTCTAGTCTAGTCCTCCTTTGCATTTTGCATGGGAGTCCGTAAGGAATCCTGTAACTTCAGAATTTCTTAGTTTTCACTTATGCACAAAAGTGTAAAATTCGCAATTGGACAGGTGTCCTAAATGCTTAAATACAAGTTGCAGGTACTGGCCACGACTCCATATTCCACTATAACTACATTTACCATCAGCATTATTTTCCCACCAATTTCCAAGTCCCATATGTTGAGCATTACAAATAAATTCTTAGTTTACTCAAGATACGAGCGACTGTTCTTCCGACAATATCAACAACTATGTGAAACTTGCATGTCGAAGAATGCTCAAGAATCCTCAGATATTCTACCTGCACAAGGGAAACACCCTGCTACATTATCCCAATGTTGAATCAATACGCCGAATATGCTTCCAACGTTATCCCGTCCCGTTTATATTAATCAATTTGGATTTTACTTATCTAAACTCAGACCAAGCGCAACACTCACTGCAACCCAAACAGTGATCGAATTTAACTGAACAATCTATCAAAATCCCATTTTACCGTAATTCCAACTGAAGTGGCGTCGACATTCCGAGCTGGTATATTACATCCCATTACACTTGGAAAGCAGTAAGTAACCGTAACGTTGAGTAACCTGAGAGAAGTAGTCTCACATCATCGTCCCTTCTTCATTTTTTCCCCCGATGATGTAGGTAAGTAACCCTTAAGGATAAATAATACGGCCTGGCTGGAGATTCCACGCTACGTTTAGTTGTGTGGAAGGCTTCAGCAGCGGTCTATGTTCCCGTTCCTATGAAACATTTGACTAATTCCTTGCAAAATGTAGTCCCGAGCTCCCAAATTGTAATATATCTTGGGATTTCTGCAAAGCATTGTCTGAATCTAAAGACTTGGTCCATTTTGCATTCAAAAGAAGGACCAAAAGCCAAAGTTAGTAGAGCATAACCCTTTAAATAGACGAACGAGAACATAGAGCGGGTTTTGAAAAGACGGAAAGCTGGTGCTGGGAAAAAGCCTGGAGGCTCTCATAAGATGAAAAGTCTCTCTAATAGATTCTTTTTTTATTATTATTATTTTATTTCATACCTATTATACTACATGAACCCTCGTAGATATAGGCCTCGTCAAGATGAAGAATGTTTCAACTCTTTGGCTATATGGGCTCTTCGGAGTACATGGCTCCGGAGCTTGGAAACTGGGAAGAGGTTATGTAATACAACAACAATTCCTTTTTGTTCTTTTTTCTCTTTTGCAATCTAGCCAACCAGAGCTAAAAAGGAGGAATGGATAGGAAATAGTACAAATGTGAACCTCATACCAATGGAACAGAGAGTGCATGTAGTAAAGACAACACATTCTCAAATCCCAAATGTATGGCAGGCCACATGGAGGTTTATTACGGATCTCCGTCCATAATCTTCACCCCTAAAAAGCAGTCAAAGGAACCTCTTTGTCGAGACTCGTTTCAGTATTCCGACCTTGTCGTCACACACACACATACACACAAAATCGCATGTGGATCATTTAAAGTACAAAATCGTTCTGGCTAGTCTGAATTATGCATGGATCTATGTAGCTATGTTATTATTATTATGGAGAGATGCTGAACACGCGGAGAGTTGTATTGCCTAAAACGTGTAAATATGCTAATTTCTTCGTTATCCGAAACACCATTTATTCCGGGTTAACTTATGCTATGCATATAACTCTCAGTTCTGAGTACTGCATGTCTTGTACATGCAGTTCGTACATATTTTTGCTACAATTTAGGAAATCAAAATTCTAAAAATCAACATACTTACCAACAAAAATTGCGGAAGATCTCAATTCTACAAACGCACTTCGCTCCTTTATTGCAAGCTAAAGATTTTTGATTATGATTATGGTTTCCGCTGCTAATACCACAGAGAGACAAACTTTGCAAACCAAAACTGAGCTGGATTTTCGAATAAACTAGCTGCTTCTGGTGGTACTGCTATATGCTGTCGACTATGTAGTATCTATATCTGTCATCTCATTATTCGTAACCTGTACAATTTATGCTACTGCGGAGAAACGCGTCAAGTCAGAAGAACAGGAGTACGAAGACCACCACCGTCGTCGTGAACTGCGTTCTGTGTTTACCTCAGAACAGGGACCACTAGATTCAGATTCAGATAGGGACTCAGAATTCAACAGGATTCCCAAGATTTCAAAGCTACAAAATTGCGTCTTATTGATGTTCATTGCTGGCTTGACATCGCGATTAATGAATACGTTGACTTTACAGAATACGTTGAATTGACAGCAGCTACTGATAACAATGAACTACAATGTAAAAGTATTTCTTTCCCCAAAAACGCAAACGCATTGATTAAAGCAGAAATGATCTTCCAGAGTTCATCTACGCCATACAAATTCCAACGCGAATTGGCACATTATTGGCCTGTATAGTTCCGCCTTTTTTATAGTCTTTATCGGCTTATTAACCGACGTATCAGTAGATATGCAAAATGCATCAAGACGTTGTTTACATTACAACGAATTCAGGTTATTCTGAAAATACGAAATTCATATATTGTGCATTCCATCTAAATAATTGGAGATGGAATCTGGGCGACTAGTTGAAAACATGCCTAGATGATAATGCATATGATGACACAATGCCGGGTATTGCGTATAACTGAAGATATTTAGGAGGAGGTTAGAGAAGAGAGTGACAATAGGAGCATGTGAACACGTAACGCGGTTCTGGCTTTTTGAGAATTTACGAGGTTCAAGTACCCATTAGAAATGTCATCCAAGAAACCAAACCACTTCTCTCCGTGCTAAAAAAGTTTATGACCCCAGTTTGCCTCAGCATATTAGGCTGGGACTAAAGATGGGCCTATTGTCACAGGGTGTTAAAACTTATTATGTAAATGCCGTAATAATCATAATGCATGCACTCCAGTGGTATGGCCTCTGCAGCAGAGCGACCACTAGGTAAACCAGCAAGGCCCGTGTGTGTAACCAGCCTCATTTTCTTAACACCACACACTCCCCAAATTCTCCTTATACTTCCCTACAATAAATCCAAATGTAAGTTGAGTTTAACACTTTCCCATTGTCTCGACTCTCATAAATTATAACCTCGACTACTACTTACATTACACCTTCCCCCAGCCCAAAAAACTCTGCCTGTTGATAATAATAAAGTTTTTCCTGGACTCGACTCGAGGGACATAGATCATTTTCTTCCATTCCGGCCCTGGCTCTCCTCTTATGCCCTTCTAGCAAAAATCATTATCAACATCAACTCCTCTTTGATGGAGAAAAAACCCAGCCTTCCAGCCACAAACTCTGTGGGAGAGATAGTGTATGCATATTTATTATGCACTTTGAATCTGAATCCTTTTGCCTGTTAATTTCCTAAACTTTCTGCAAAAATCCGACATATTTATAGTCCCTACGTGTGTATCAGTCATTTGAGAGTTTATCAAATATCAGGAATGCCCATTATGCAAAGCCCAACTTTGAGCATTTTCTAAAGAAACAAACCCATTAAAGTGTGCACAAGAACTTCTTGCCCGCCTAATAATAACTGATACGGAAAGAGAAATGTCATGAATAATAGTGGAAAAGGGTCGTGTTTCTCCGTTAAATAAAATACTCCAAACCCTATGTATCTCTTGCTGAACACGAAAGATGAATAAGAACAGTTTCTGGTTCCAAATATGGAAGTGGGACGAGACTACGAGATTATGAGAAATCCATTCACTTTTCTCTAGTGTGTGTAACTTTAGAGTTTTCAACTAAAAAAAAAGTCAAAACTAGAAAAAAGTTATTTCGTATATCATCTCGTTCTATTTGAAAACAAGGGGAAGAGGATATTTGGCTCCGAGGTACAAATTAATGATGATTTTCCTGCACTCTAAGACTATGATCCTCTGCCTTCGACCGCTGGCTGCTCCTGCTGCTCACTCAATGAATGTAAATGTATGCCAGATCTGCTCAGCACGTAATCTGAGCTAATAGGCACAAGTTGGAAGGAAATAAGGCCGTATGCTCCAATACAACTGCTGCTCTGGGTTTAAAGGCCTAAAGTTCCATTCAATTCAATTCAGATCGATCGGGGTGTGGGGATTAGCTTCACCTAATGAGTTGGACGTATTGTACAAATAAGAGAAAAACTGGGTTTTGAGTGTATGTAGGCGGAAATCAGAACTTTTTAGTGCCAAATGAACCAATTATAGAAACGCCTTAGCTCTAAGCGCACACGTGACAATGGCACCTTGTGCTATACCACCATTCCAAATGGGTGTTACGGACCATGCTTGAAACACGCGTTTGGGCTTAAAACCTAAGAAGCATTATTTGATACGACCAGAACCCTTCTAAAAAATTTACCCCGCTAGCTGAACAAATGGCAGAGAATTTTTAATCGTGCCATATTTATTTAGCCAAATGGGCCGCGACGTATAGACGAAGCCAGGAGACATGCTTGTCTCTAATCAACGGTGTATGCAATATGAAAGTTGTACGTTGTATTGACCATGTCAAAAATTTAAGGCTGAGAGCCTAAAACGTATATCCTGGCCTAAGCCTAAGTCCCTAAGCCGATGAGCAATTAGACCTGTCAAAATATTTCCCTGTTAAAATTCTTTGGGATTTTCAATAAATTGATTTTTTCCTCTTCTTCCTCTGCTAACAGAGTATAAATTAGATATGGCTTTTCACCGGTAGAAACAGCCGGTGCAGTAATGACCAGCAGAACCAGAGCATGTATTCAGTGTATGTTGGGTTACCCAAAGCTTACTTGTCCACAGAATACTTTGTACGAGATGAAATATGGATCGCTGAACCTTCTGCTTTCTGAGTTCTTTACGAGGAAGAGGGCAGGGAAGGTGAGTTAGCGTTGGAGTGCGTGTACATTTTCAGGTTGGCCAATCATATAAGGGAAACTAATTGAAAGCAGTACCAGTGTGAAAATTTTTCAAACTTTTACTTAAATTCAATTTAAGTTTTTCAATGTTCACACAATTTAAATTCTAAACAGAAATACTTAAGTAAATAAAAACAGTATTACATATATTCTGTCCTGAAAACATTGCAAACAAGCTGTAACATATGCACTCTAGTCGGGCATTATTACTCAAGATCTTCCTAAGCTGGAAGAGGATCATCATCATAATGTATAAAATTACACCTTCAGTTCCCATTGTGCGCCGTTTGCCTTCTTTGCCTGGAGAAGCGCGTGTATCTGTAGCGAGTTCTCAAATCTGAATACACACAAGTCCGCCTGGCTGACGTATGAAATAATATTATTATAGCCCGTCAGACGAGAATTATGACTTCGTGTCATCTCAAACCTCCTTCCACGTTTACTCAAAACAAGGGACTTTCCCATTTAAAGGTTGAGGTTCCTTGAGAGATATATGAGGTTTTATCCCTGCCTTTCATGCCAAAATGTCATACTTTAATGTACAGCCCTAAGTAGCCGGGCTTAGGACTTCCTTTTACATCAGATCCATTGGCTCGGGGCTCCAAAACACGGAAACTAGCCTTTGAATAAAATTAACACGTTCACCGGACAGACGCTCATTTTCCACCTTGCATTCCGCCATTAGGAAATTCGAATCAAGGAGACGTAGTAAGACGTATGCAAAATAAATTACAGTGTGTAAATCTTGTAATTGAATACAAATTGGAGAAACGGACAGGACGACAGCGACAGGAGGTAGGGAGATGCCAAAAATTATGTGTGACAAACTAGTGGACTATGCAAACATAAGCAGAGGAGAGATGTGTAAGCACAATGTTTGTATGTAAATTCAGAGTTCATAATGGATGAAAAATGATGAAAATAAAAAATGCTTCTGCACATATTTGTGTATTTGGTGGTTCGGCTTTGGATATTGCATGGAGATATGTACCTATCGTATAGTGCACACATGGGAGAGGAACCGAACAAAACAAGCCATCAGAGACGAGATAGGAGATGAACCTGGGAGGATGATTTGCAACATTTTCGTATGTACAGTAATGCCCCCATGCTCCGCCAATGGATTAAATACTACAAACTACAAACACTGTCTGCTAATAGAAAAAAAATATATAAAGTCTTTGACACTCATTGAATGAGAGGCTTTTATTATTGTTGATAGACTTTGTCTATGTATTGTTGTGTACTTGCCATGCAAATCCTTTCAAACAGTAATATGCAGGCTTATATGCTGTGTAAGTGGCATACAAGGCATGTCGTAGGTAGAGACCTAATTCCTGTGCAAAATCGTCCGAATTCGGATATTTCTAGCTAAAATGTGTGTTTACATTCTTGGAAATTCTAGTACAGAGTTTTGTGGTAAAGCGCAGCCCATTCTGATATTATCCAGAAAGGATTGGTGGATATGAAAGTTTTATAAAGCTCATTTGGTAGCTCGCTCTACATGTCGCTATGTGGCTGGGATTTTAGCATTCTAATCTACACCTTTGGAAATTGAAATAATCGGCATGCCACTTCAAAAACGACTTCATTCCTCTAATCTACGGCATATTGCAGCCCGGAGGAGATATGTGAGATTGGAAGTGACAGTTAATTTTTCTCGCCCAACCGAGTTATAACGCTTAACACTCGTCAAACGGCATGGCTTTCCCTAATAGGGAGTCTCAGGTTACAAATAATTAAGAGAGACGGGTCCTCCATTGTTAGGAAGTTATACAAGACAAAAAAGACGAAGCGAGTCTGGAACGCGGAACTGGGTATAATGTAAAATCACGCCAAGTCTAAGGACACTTTATCCCAAACCCAAACCACTAATGCATAATATATTATAATTGACCTCGTCATGTTTGTCCGATTCACTTACGAGTCTCTCTTTTCAATTCAGCAGAAAAAGATTAATTGTGCCTTCATAGAAGATAGATGGGAACTAAATCTGGCCTTATGTGGATTTGCCTGCCTTCCGCCGTCTAAGCTCCGTGAAACGAGTTTTATTGGAATCGGACATACAATAGTAGCCATACGGTTTCTACAAATAATGAACGACTTGGGTGTACTTTGTGCTTCTCCTAATGAAACTTTTACGAATCTTCATAAATCTCAAGATTCTGAGGAATTCTCCGTAATTTTAGAGTCAGATGCTTGCGGTTTCCCGGCCTGTATACTTACCAGAGACGGTATAAAAAAACACGGAATTAATCAAATGAAGGCGCAGAAAATATGGAAATTGTGACTGGAGGGTCTTGTCGGTATTCTTTATCCAGTTCCCCAGTCTTCTGTTTACCTGATGATTACTCTAATCTAGCGTAATGGGAAGGACACGGGAAGACTTGAGAGTCTTGCATGTCGAACTGGGATTCAACAATAAAACCTTCGTCTACAGTCAGAGTTCTCAAAGAAAAACAGTAGAAAAAGATCCCTTTGAGCTATTCATTCCTTTCAAAAAAAAACTTTATTCAACTTAAAACACTTGAGCTAAAACTGAAACCTAGAACCAAAGACAGCCACCTACGATGAAATTTAAAATCCAGGAAAATACTTACTTATTTTACTCCTTTTGTACAAATCTGTATGAAATTTTGCTGTAAAAAGTTTAAAAGTATTTAGAGCTGCTCACAGTGAGCTGACTATGACTGGCTATTTGCATTACAAAAATATATTATTTTTCGAAGGTTGAATTTAAATACGGCAAGTGCAATTCGATATTCTGTACAGAAGACACTGAATGGCCAACTCCCTGTGCCTGTGAGCATCCGTATATTCCATGCTTCATGACTTTGAACAGAGAGCACTCTCTGTTCAATGCATAATTTCCACAATGGATTGAAATTGAGCCTGGAGCTTCATCATCACGATCTCGGTGGTATAACATTATACCCATTCCTGCCTGCCAACCACGCCAACCCTTGTAATAGCCCATCTTTGTACTCTCTCAGCCTCAAATCTTTCCTTTATGAAACAAGACGGGCTTTTGATTAACATTACGGCAACGTTAACGAATGGACGTTCAGTTTAGAGATTTTTTTTACCCCAAGCCTTCAGCCCCCTTTGACTCATTAATGAGACTGCCAACAAGGAATCGAGGCAATTAGTTTCTCTATGAAGTTTCTTTCTGATATTCATTTGCTTATGCAGCACTCCGCTCTGCCCAAGATTGACTAGAGATAAGTTGGGAGATATTCACTTTCTTTGTCTTGGACTTGGAGTCCAAGCGGATCCAAGCCAGTGTCTTAAAATGAGTTTTTCCTCGTGTGTATTACTTTCTATTCATTTCAAAAATATATAAATACGTCTATGATATCCTTCATCTCCTTGTCATTAACTTTATGAAAGGGAGGGTTTTAATATTTATGGTCATCAGCCGCCTATTCTCTGAACTCACTCAACCCAGAAACTCATCAAAACCCATTATTAGGCACTACAATGGGCTAATACTGCTCTCTGTCTATGGACTGTACGAGAATGAATCAGCAGTTGAACAGAGATCTCGGGATTCTGAGGTTATCGTGCAAAAACTTTTAACACAGAAAAAAAGTGTATTTGCAAAAAACTACCCAGGAACGTCTCGAGTATGTAAATAGTGGAGGATCAATAGAACTATAGAGCAAGGTCTGTGTATCTGCAGTCATCCTAATAATGTCAAGTCAAACCCCATGTCTCCTCTTTGGACGGCCATAGTCCCTTGCGGAGTCAATATTATGAGGACCCTATAGACGGATACTTAGGCGAGATGAGAAAAGTTTAGTTTTCTCCATACAGATCCCAAACTATAGAATCGGCCTCACATGACAGAGTTCGATTTTCTTTTGGCAATAATATATAATATAATCCCACCTCACTCCACATCTACATATAATGTATAATCTCTATAAGTCCATAAAAAGGAAACTTTTTCCATAATACACTCTGTTACCGGAGCCTATAGGCCTCGTATTATGCAAGTATAAGTAGCTAGCCGGCATATAGAGAAGAAAATCTTTCCAAACTCCACTCAACACTTTCCCTCAGATCACATCTACACACAAAGAATTTCCACTTCTTCACCCTCAAGAAAAAAAGCCTAAGATAATCAGTTTTTTTGTCAGTCAAGTCAGAAGTAGCTCATTTCCTTTCTTGGACGAAATTCATGGTGATAGGGTCTTGGTGTGTATTTGAGCCCATGCAGGAATGTATGTGGAGAGTCATAAAACTTTCACTCTCCCGACTTGGAAGTTGGACGGGCTGGGAATAGAAAGCTTTGGAGATTAGTTGAGAAGAATTTTTAATTTTCTACCATATTTCATCATCATCTCTCATACTCAACTTCTTCCTCCATAATAGCCATCCTATGGCCAGTATACGTTGGAAAAGCTCTCTAGACTCCGGGCGGGCATGTATGTAGCCTAAACAGCCAATATAAAGAAACTGAAAGAAGGACATTTTAAAATCCTGCAACTTTCTATACAAAAGCCGTTCAAAACAAGCTCGTCAGCCCCTTAAATTAAATTACATGGGAAATCTGTGAGCCAAGTTTGTGGTAGTTCAGCACTTGAAATAGCAAGTATGGATTATTCATATTAATAATGAGATAATCTGGTTTAATCTTCAATTTAACTTACCCTTGACAAATGTGTTTACTAAATCAATGAATAACAGCTTATGGTTTGGCATTCGAGATTTGCAAGTTTTCCAAACTAAAACAAATGGTTACTAACTTGATGAAAGCCTATGTAGTTCGACGCAGAATTTTAAATTGCCCAGTTGACTGAAGCTAAAAATGATATTTTTATCCAGGACGAGCTATAACATTACGTACATCAGTCCATATCCGTATATCTGGAACTGAGCCTTAATCTCCTCGTTATTATCAGAATCATCATTACCATTCTCATGCGACTGGGAATTGAGGCATTTTTACTTTGAGATAAAAGTGAAAGCTCTCCATTTCCATTATACTTATTACATGGTTGGAAGCCGAAACGGCCTGTCCCAGGCCCAACCATGTACACCAGTCTAGTCTCCTTCCACGTGGATCAAAATAATCTAAATTTAGTTGGAATTTAAGGGAATGCAAAGGGTGGCACATGAACCCTACACGCACTTGCTGTGGTGGAGTAATTGTGAAAAATGTGTCACATCTGACAGAGTGGGAAACATGCTACATTAGATAGGACATGCTGGGTCTATGTAGGCCTGAGCCCAGATCCAGAGAGATCCAGCCTCTTAATTTAGCGAAAGGGAGTAAGTACCTAAATTTTAATGTCGAGGAGGACATTAATATTAATTCCTGGTTCCTGGAGCTCCAAGTACGTAGTACATGGGTTTTAAAGTGAAGTCAGTTCATTTTCATTATTAGCGTAGTTAAGGGGAAGTCATTAGACTCAGTTGAGAGTCGAATGTAATAGAGTAAGTAATAATAAGTTGGACTCCCTATGGCGGCAGTACTGGTAGTCCTATTAATGTGCCATTAGTTCACTGTTTACTCCGCTACATTTACATACATGCCCTCTTTTCATTACTCCGGCCCAACATGGAACATGGCAGGATCTGCATATTACGCTCAAGTGGAGGTAACAGTGAAGGAATTATTAGGCTTATTATGAGGCAATCCGACTACAGCACAGCCAGGCATGGAATGTGTATTACTATTAATTATCTCATAAACATGCTCTTCAGCTTAGCTGCTGCTGGGGTGCTGTAGATTACTGGGCACTGCTATGTAGTACGCGAAAGCCGGAGCGCCAACTTGTGAAACGAGATTCAAGTTGGCGACCCACAGTCAAAAAAGCTTGCGTTTAGTGAACGTGAACATAGACGTTGGGTCTCAATTTCGATTTCATTTATTCAAGATTTTAAAATGTGTCCTACTAACCAGGACTTCCCAGTTACCAGGTTCCCACTCATTAGATTCTTACTCTATTTGCATTTCTTTTTAAAAGAGAACCAACGCTCCATGTAAGCCATCTTGTGCAGACGATTGTCTTGTGGTTCGAATAGGTTAAAAATTGAGTCCGTCAAGCGTCAAATTAGCAATTAATTTCAGTTTGTAAAAACGTGTGAAAGTGAATAGTAATAACTCCTGTCACTTTTTCTGAAAAGTAGTACAGCCCAATATCTGGATCCGTCCTCCCAAACTCCCAACTCCATGTGTTTTGAATAGTAATGGAGATTAGGAAAAAGAAGCAGAGAATAGTTTACGGCCCGTCTCACCCGAGCCCATCATTTTCATCTTGAGAGAAGATCTATTGTCCTATTTCACTATATTGTGATCTCCTCGAGTCATGGAACTGAATGAGTAAAAAACCAGAAAGGGTTACGCCGAGAAGTAGAAAAAGGCTACGCATTATTACTTAGAACATGCACACACATGTAACATGTAAAGTAGGGATGCATGCATGGGGAAGATTACAGAGTACGCGGGATGATGATGGGATTGCATTTTGGAGCTCCTGTGCCTGCCTGTGTGTATTCCCTATATCCTCTGCGCTGCGCTCTATGTACAATGCTGCGTCTGAGACTCAGGCTGGAATAAGGCTATCTCCTATCTCACCGAATTGCAGTTGTGTTGGAACGACAGGAGAAGTTGTAGTTCCCTCAAGGATATTAAGTTCGTCTTCTAATACTTTCTGTGTTGTTGCTCCGAGACGACTTGTTTGTGTGCATATGTGGGAAGCCTATTGGAGCAGTAATGTAGCGTGGAAGGGATTAAATGAGATTATGAGAATCCCTCCGTTTCCCCATTAACTCTCTCATTGTCTAATACGGAAAATACAAGGCGGCTGAGGAAACAGATTGTCACAGTCATAATCAACCCTCCCTTCACTTATTAGCACTCGTTCAGAATTTCTTATACATATATGAAGATAGCATTCATTACCATTGAAGCGTTCCCATAGTATAAAATACTGGAACTACCTTAACCCGTTGAATTCCGTAGAGCATGCGCTAACAAACCAAATTGTAAACCATAATTGGGCATGCGTGGTGTAGTGTTCGCGGTAACACGTTTGGAAAATTCGGGAAAAAAATTGCTCTGTATTTTATTTTGCACAATCTGAACATTTATCATTACCTTAGATTATAGTTATAATGTCACGTCGAAGTGTCTCTGAGGTTTTCTTTCTAGAACAAGAAAGTATCAGCGATGTCCATGCTGATCGTCAAATATTTAACTATTGTTATACTCTGTGCTGTAGCCTTTACCACTTGAACATAGTCGGTAGCAACATCATGCTTGGCTCTGCTCAGATTTTGTGAACCAGTTGAAATGTTTAATATGGCGTTCAAGATCAAGCTTTGTTGGAAATTGGAAGTTTGGCCAAACTGAAAGTAATGCTTGAGTAGAGCAAAGATATGCTTTGCCCTGACAACAAGGCGTAAACTTCGGTTTCGTATATGAAAGCATAGGTCCAACTAGTTCCCATTCTGAGTAGAAAGTTTGAACCCTTCCGTTCCCAGTTTGATTATTACACGTGAAATTAGTGCATGGAAACAAGTGAGTGAAAACCACAGGAAAGTATTTGAGGAATCCTCCCTCTTTGCTCCTTCCCCAAGATAATTCTGAGTGAATGGAGCCCAACAATAGAATCATTCCAAAGTTGATTAGAGAGTTGAGAGGATGATGAGCTGGAGCCAAGTCCCCACCCTTTCACAATTAAAACACCATGATGACATGTGCATATAAAATATAGACCCCCGTGCACTCTGAACCTGCTCAAAACTATATTTAGCCTCCCTCTGTCGTAGGCTCACCACCACCTCCAGAGTCTATTTACATGGGCTGGAGCTGGATCCAGCTCAGAATTTGTCAAAATCCAAATTCAGAAATACAGAATTTTCCACTCATCTTGGAGAAGTTTGAATAGAAATGCCAGGTTAGGTTTGGTCTGTTTTCCCTTTGAAAACCCAGCTAGTTCCGACTACGACGACTGAGCCTGAGTTGTGTTGAGTAGGAAACAAATAGTAAGAGTTAATTCGAAACTTCTTCCCCTTCTTCATCTCATCTCCGTTCCGCGTCTAAATTAGAAGCTGGGTCTCTTCCTTCCACTTTTGTTTCCCAAAACACGAGATTTTGTATTTGTCTCTATATCACCCAAGCCACTTCCCTTATATTAATTTACTTCGCTTCCATTACATGTCCCATTTATTTCCGCCTTCCTCTGCTAGCCTCTGGTCGCTCGGCTGAGGGCGAGATGAAAGTTTTACAGCTCCTCATGGAGATCCAACCCAAGGAAGACCCAAGACCAACCCAGCCCTATTTCCCTAACCCCGGAATTTAGATTCGGAAGCATGTTTTAAACCATGCGGCTGCTGGGGTTGTGGAGGAGCCGTGCGGCAGCAGGAGTGCATTGGAGACGGGATTGAACTGGGCAACTGGCGGTAGTGTAGTGAGTGGCCTCAAGGTCCGAGTCCATTGAGGCAATTGGCATGTCAGGTTTGCGTGCGTATCTACTTTCACCACGGACTCTGCTGGGAATAGTGAACTGGGGAAACAATTGGGCTGCTGCTAGAGCTGGTATACCTTTCTCCGTATGTGTGACTTGCTATAGCCTGGGCTTAGGCTTCCCAGCCTAAAGTGCAATGGGAGACGGAGACGTATGTAATTCAAGTTGAAGTTGAAGAGCAAAGTAAATCTTCTCCTTCAGCCTTTCCTCATGCTAACCTCAGACAAGATAACAGAGCTTAAGGATCCAACATCCCTTTCCTAAACTTTTACAAAATTGTGCATTTATCTTCTCCCTTTTTCCCTGTCTCCTGACGTACTTGGGCGAGTCTGCAGAGCAGTCGGAAGAAAGAAATGTGCTGGGTCCGGGCATTGTTCCCGGCTTCCAGCTCCATGGCTTTCCTCAAATACGGAAAAAGTTGGGGGAGGATGCAGTACGAAGAACCCCACTTCCTATTCTTTTGTTTTCTCAGCAGAATTAAGTCAGCGAGATTCGATATTTTGCATCCCAACATCTATGTCGAGGAGTTGAAAGTTACGCGTGGGTATCCGTATGCAAGTGACTTGCTCAATAATTAACACTATCGAATGAATAACCTCAATTGCAATATTTATATTCTACGGGCCTAATGTGACAAATGGATTAAATTGAGCCCAGAAATGTCTTGACACCTCGCTGTTTTGTATCGTAAAAATGTGACAAATCACACGAATTATTAGGGCTGAAGTCAATCTATTCTGTACAATCATCCACAATTCATAATTAATCTTGAAAATTGGAATAAATTAAATACAGAATTAATGTTAATGTAGTGGAATAGTTTTGTTCAAGTAAATGCTTTTTGGATTATTGGGTCAATTTTTGGCTACGACAGGCGGGCTGGCAGGGCGCTTAAATCGGAAAGCCTGAGTGTCTGAGGCCCTGGTATTATGTAATTCCTTACGGAATTAAAATCCCTGTATTCTCTCTTCCTTTCCTCTTCCATTTGGCCTGCCCTCTTGTCAAAAGCCCCGTAGTTCGTCCTACGAGACTGAGTAAGGAAAGTTTACGTATCAGCATGTCTTCTCCTTTGTCTCAACTAATTTCATTTTCTCTCCATGGAAATAATATCAACATCAACTTCTGGGCTCGCCTGCTTCTTTGAGCCCTTAACTACAACAACAGTAGCACATTGTGAGTGAGATGGGAATATTATTATGTGGGATGAGGCCAGTCGTAGCTACACATTTCTTTTCTGTTTTTATCAAAAGAGAAGCAAAAGGCTGTGAGACGAGAGGAAGTCTTGTTTCCATGATTCCGTTCTGTATAATAAGATAAGATAAGAGAGAAAAAGTAGTAAAGATGTCACAAGGAGAAGAAGGCAGAAGTGCAAGTTAAGAAGGTTGTTCTGGGAAGATATACTTATTTTTCTGCTCCTTGTTTCAGACTCGAATTGAGCATAGAACACATGCATGAATGCATAATTAGCCTCACTTGACTCGAGGAGGCAAAAGAGGAACTGACTCCGCTCCAGTCTGGGCCAGGCCTGAGAATCCTGGAGATAAGATTTTGGACAACACCCGCTAATATATTACCGGATGGGGAAAACAAGTGTTTCGTTAGTGGTACGGATTTTTTACGACTCATTCAGCATTCCGGAATTGGAGCCCATTTGGAACTGTGGGGAGTGATTTATTCAAAATCCTGGAATAATTATTTTCCTTACCTGACGTCTGAAGTTTAGCGTTTCTTTAATAAGGCCTTGTCATTCCTGGAATTCTCCTGGAATTAAGAGAAACAAAAGAGTGGGATTAGATTTTGCATGCTTATTATGGAGCTTATTTTGGGTGCGTGGAGCCTTCGGCTCGGAATTCGAACGAACAACGGTATACTATCTGAGCTGCTCTGCGTAAATATTCACATTCATTTTCATTGAGGAGCAGGAGGGAGGCTTTTCAGTTGCCGAGACAAAACAATCGTTGGAATTAATCTTGTTGATAATGCGAGCAATTCGTTCACTTGTCTCTCTGCTTTCCCTTTTCTTTTCCCAATGAGAGCCAGAGGATTTCCCAATGTGTTTTCAGAGTCTTATAGCTAACAGGCAGAGGGTTTAGAACTGTCGTAGATCCGCCTAGCTCAATGCCTAATTCCAAACAGGCCGCTTTCTCCGCTTACTGCAATTTTTGCATGCTCTGATGAAAAGCCTGTCTACGGCAGTTCGGGAACAGAAGGCAAGTATAACCTTATGAGCGACACAAATTCAGGCAGAAAATGACTTTTATTAAGCTCGTTTGATCGTTTCCACGTTTAGAATATAAAAATCACAAATAAGGATCCTTCCAGTGAATCTTTGTTTCATCAAAGAAACAAATAAAGCCAAAAATTCTCTTTGGCATCTGCTGCAGTGGCGATGGTCACCCTATAAGACTCTTCCGGTCTAAATATGGTATTATTAAATATTTGTCATGAAATGATTCAGGCTTGAGAACTCCTAAATTTCTGCCTTACGACATGTGATCCTTTAGTCAAAATCCTTATCATTATGCCTTGATTTCCAATTTGTCCCTGTCCAAACGTTCAAAGCCACTTCTATTGCTCCCTACACTCCTACTACCCCTTTTCTGGCTTATAGCTTAGTAAGGCTCCCAAAAGCTTTTCTAAATGCAAATAAACAAAGGAAGAGAGACATCATTGGGAATCTAAGCCTGAAAACGGGCTTCCTGAGCCTCTGCCTAATTTCCTGCCAAACAGAGCTTGTAATGATGTACAATGAGCAGCCTCAATCCAGTATCTTAGCCTGTAGACAGGGTAAGTGGTCCTCTTTTTTGCACCAAAATCCGAAATTCTGAGAATAAACACATTTCCCCCAAACGAAATTTATAAATAATTGGATCTTCAAAAGTGTATTTGAATTTGGTTGACAGGAATGGGAAACAAACCTCAGGCCCATCATGCACATCCGAATTGATTTAGCCTTGTACAAAGGGGACCATCAGATTGGGCAACAGTAGTAATCGTAAAATGCAGAACGTAAACATGAGCTGCATAATGTATTTTTTTTTTACTTTCTCCCCTTCCTCCGTATTGGGGAACAGGAAGAGGATACTTGGGATTCATACCTTAAACCGTCGGATAAGATATTTGTATGTATATTGTTAATACATGAAGCGACAGATCCTCCCGAGCACCCAAACTCTGTATTTATAGTCCAAACCCAACCCCTGCCGTTGAAATGTAAGACGATTTGGGATTATTATTTATTCAGCTCAAGACTCCTGAGAAAGTCAAGGCGGAGAGAATTTTTCCGCCAGTCTGCACACCCTCCTTCCGTCAATTGTCATGAATCCCTAAAATTCTGATCCCAGCCTCCATCCAGACCCACTCAGACAATCATTTATTATGATTATGACTATTATTATTCAGAGAGCCCGGCTCTTGGGCTGGGAAGAAGGAGCGTGAGGACCGTGATTATGATTAGCCTGCAGAGCCAAGGTAATGAATTCGTATTCATTGGACCACACGCTCTCGTTCCCTTTCTCATTTCCTTCCCTTGAACTTCACGAGACTCCGGATATGAAGAAATCGGAAATTATGGAAATTATGACTCCAGCTTCGTATGTCGTAACTCGTCCATCTTCCAACACGGAAGACGGATAAATTGAGTAGAGAGCAGCCAGTTTCAAGTTGGGACGCATAATGAGCAATTTGGGTAATGGTCCAACAATGAAAAGTGTCCTTTTCCGGTTGATGAGAATTGCATGCCAAGTTACAAGTTATGCAGTAGCAGTGGTTTAAATACGTTGTTAGCTTTACACGTCTGTTTCTGTTTGAGACATTCAACAGATTAGCTCGCAGTAGATTGAGCACGCTAATATGTTCATTAAAAGGCACCAAATAAGCTCGTCAGAGTTTAAAGTACAACGTTATTCTATGTACTTTTCCATGAGAGTCGACAATCGCCACCATAGAGTTGACGAAAATATAAATAATTTGTTTAAAAATACTTTTATAAAAAATAGGAAAATAATCATTGAACGAGCTGTTTCGCGATGCGGAGCAGAAGACCGTGGGACCAATTGTGCGTAAGCAGAGTGTCGAATCAGTGGATTTCCCTCAATTGTCCCAGCATGAAGCTGAAGGGCAAATAGTGGTCTTTAATATTCACCATTTTCCAATTCGGCTCCAGACTTGGGCATGTTTGACTAAACCGAGCATAACTCTGGAGTGAGAAGCAGAAGGCCGAGAGACAAGTGAAACGGGGGCAAAAGATTTGTGTTGTAGCGTGAAACCTTTTAACCAGGCGGGTTATGTATTGCTCCCTTCTTCCATCTCCGTTCTCCACTCATGCAATCCGAGGTTTAACAGAGTCCGTCGAGCCTGGGAATCATCAAATGTCTTTTGAGTTTCTGACTGGAATTTAAATAAATAGGAACGTGATCTATTGGGAGGAAGTACTGCGGCCCAGCATGGAGCTCCTGGGGTCACATACACACATACACTACAGAGGCTTGGAACAGCCAGCAGAACTCCACACCAGACTTTCCCAGCCTTTCCCCTTCGAGCAGCCAGCCCGTCCTGTTGTGTCTACGGCTCCGTTCTACCAAAATAGTTGGGGAATTTCCCTTTTAAGTCGTAAGACACAAGTGATTCCCCATGGGCAAATTCACTCTCTCTCCTCTGTTTTGCATCTTTCCTACATTAGATTAGACTCTGATAATTATCCAGGCACTGACGGGTCTTTACCTTCTCGCTACAACGACAATATGGCTCAGGAGCATGGACTTACTTGGACGTGTCAACTGCCAAAGGGAATTTTCTTTGAATTTCGGGTGTGAGGCGTGTGACCCCGGGAAAACAGCAACTCCTTATGTCGAAGCCATTGTATATTACCAGATATCTAATTCAGCATATTCACAATTCTGCCTAATCATTATACTTACAGGGAAACTCAGTGTAAGTTATAAACCGCTGAACCGGACACTAAACTCGCGATATTAACATTTCCGCATACTAAGTGCTCTGTTTATGAGTAAGATAAGTCTTGTGCAGAAATTACCTAAGAAAATATATTTAACTATCCATTTCGCTCTGAGTAAGCAGTCCGGGTATTTATCAAGGATAATTATGTTAATATTTATAAACCATTTGTGATTGTTGAAATTTGCGTAGCAGTAAAATAGAAAATAAATTTTATCCACATAAGGCCTCCTTTCCTTCTTACTCCGCACAAAGCTATGGCTTCAACCCAGTCGTATAAAGAGCGTGACTGATAACAAATACCAACTCGTCTACCTTTACAGAATATGTATTTCCGTGCAATATATTCGCATATAACCTAACAACTTTATCATACAGTTAGTATACAATTCTCTGCAAAACCCCAATTACGAGGCACTCAATTCAAACGCTAGTAAAAAGGTGTCCCAATTAACCAGTTCATCCTATTCCCATCTATACAACTACTGCTCCGTGCTATTAACACGTGGCCCAACCAAGTATTTGAAATACTTCCAATAATCCGGTTCTCCCATTTATCCGATATTAAGTGTACCTACATTTTGGACTAACGTACCAGTATGAATACATATGGCATATTTACAGTTTCGTGGGGATTCTACATATGTCGATTTTCGGGTGCACAAAATTTCTAGGAAATATAGCACAATCACAGCTTCCATTATGTATTTAATAGATTCAAAGCAAGGATAATATGAGCGTTCTGAAAAGCCTAATGCATGAAATTGGAGCGACCTGATTCTAGAGCCCTAAAGAGCAAACTGAAAGCTCGTCGTCCGTGATACACCGAGTTTTCCAGAGAATCCAATTAATTGTTCGTCAAGGTGAAACCAGGGGAAAGTTTCTTGTTGTCTCAGAATTGAGCCATGAAGCATGTGAAAAGGGGTTGGAGGGCCTTTGCACGGGTTTCAAGTCTAAAACTTTCCCCAGCTAAAACCCCTCACTCACTCCCAACTAATTTGTCATCAAAAAGAAACTGGAATTACTTTTCTCTTTAGGCTAATTTCACTTCCGGCGAAGCTCCCCCTCAAAACTATGAGATGAAAGGGAGCAAGGGAGAGAGACATAGACCCTGTGGCAAATGATAACATTAAACTCAAAATCCAAAAACTCCGCTTTGACCTCAGCTCAACCAAAAGAAAGGAAAATAAACAGGAAGCCTTCCAATTTTTATTCTTGAGAAATGGGCAAGAAGGAAAACATTAATTTATTATGATTTTCCACAGTGGAGAGTTGGGGAAGTCTGTCCACGGCAGCTCCACCCAGTGAGATTCAGTCTAGCCCTATGCTGAATCTAATACATAGCCCGATCAGATCAGTTGTGAACTTACCACACGCTTACAAAACTTCCACTTAAAAATTGGGAGCAGTGTGCTGTTGTACATAAGCCTGGCGTAACTCATAGGAATTGCTGTGAAGCGTGAACGATAGCCCAGGTCATAAGACCCTGTTGGTCTCAACTAAAGTTTTGAGAAGGAAAATGAAAAGTGTCCACTCAGCTGGACAGTGGAATGGAAAATGAACAAAGCTCAGCGTCCACAGAGAAGAGGGCTAGAGAAAGAAAACAGTTTTGACGGGAAATGAATTATGATGTGGAAGGCCAGATGACCGGGAGCAAAAGTGTAATGTGTTGTGGTGCAGCCAGCCGAGGCTTAGAGCCTAAAAAGTAAATAAAGTATAAAAATTCCAACGAGAGGAGAAGCATGCATACCAATCCCCATTCAATTCCCTACCATTATTCTTATTTATGCTCAATGAGTAAATGAGAATAAAAAAGGTGTTTGTTTGGGAAGAAAAGGTGGGCACGGAAGGAGGCAGAAGCCCAAACACTTGAAAGTCAGAAAGTAATAACAACAAGCAGAGAGGCCTGCTGCCTTCTGACCGGACTCGAGCAGCTCAGGCTCATTTACAGGGCGGACCGCATTAATTCACTCACTTCTATGCAGCTGCGTGTTGCGTAGGTGGCTCAATTCCACGATTAGCATTTTAAACTTAGAAAAATCAGTCTTGCAAATTCTCGCAAATTTTTAACGTTCCAAGAAGTATACAAGTTATTGAACTGGGAAAAATTTACTCCGTCAGAATGTACAAGGTTCTGAATCCTGCAGAGCAAATAAGTTAGATATCTATCGATTCGTACAAAATTCGGGGACCAGTATTGATAATTATAAAATATGTTGTTAAAGTAAATACAAACTGAAAATGCTTGCATGTTTTTATAAAACACAAACATGTTTGAGTGATAACATTGTATTTTAAGAACTGAATTTTATTTTCAAGCAAGACTTTTCAATGAAACGAAACCAAATAAGCACCATTAATTCAGGTCAGTCGAGGTAAGAAGTTGTCCACTGAAAAATGTCATTTGAAGCTCATTCTTATTACGTCCAAGCCAAAGCTCTATTTCTCACTAGAGAAGAGAGAGACAACAAAAGCCGGAGCTCCATGCCCTGCTCTCCAGGCACAAAGGGAAAAGAGACCCAGTCAACTGTGACAGCTCAATGAATACCTGGGTATGGTTGACCGAGAGTGGCTTAGTGCAGATCTCATTTCGTTCACAATAGGCTTCCCGAGTTAACCTTAAAGTTAAGTTCGTTTGGAATTTTAGGTTTTGAACCCTCCAAAGAAGATTAGACAATTCGGACATGTCACGGATCAGGCGTGCAGTTCAACCGGGTAGTTTCGGAAATAGATTGCAAGCCCAAGTCCAGACCAATTCTTGGATTTTCTATAAATACCCGGACAAGAAAGACGTCTCTGTTGTGCACAGTGTAATAAGGAGGGCCGGATGACATTCCTTCCACGCGTTTTCCCTTTTGCAAACCCCTCGTCACGGAGTCTTCAGTACTTTTAGACAAGAAGGGTCTTATGGGATGATCTTGTCCGTCAGGCAGCTACACGTCTTACAACAGCGTGCATTGGTAATTCGGATTACTTGAACCGTTAATAAACGCGCTGATGGAATATCTGAGAACAATAATCATCAAGTCGACTCTATTTAACCAGGAGGGTTTTATTAAATCGTCTGCTTTGGAATAATTGCCCGTTTTCTGATGCTGAGCTGCCACAGCCGAGCTTTTCCCTCTCTTTCTCGTTCACGACGTCTTGGACCAATTGTCATATTATTGTCAAACTCTCCCGGCCCAAACCTTTTGGGAATGAATAGAGACGACACTCTTCCTTTTGACTCCATTGTCCAGCTCCGTATTTCATTCAATCCGTTTCGGAGCCTTTTTAGAGTATTGACAGTCAACTACAGTTCTCTCATGCCTTCACAAACTATTGTTCACTTCGCTTTGGTCATTTCAAACTTCAAAACAGGAAGTGGGGCGGAGGATATTGTTATGAGTCCCGGGAGTTGGTCTATCGGGATAGGCTGATTCATACAAGAACCGGTTTCACAAACTACTTAGTCCACAATCCGCCAAGATAATTTTACTATGGGTTCTAAACTACTTTTAAACTTTTCCAAGCTTCTAGACTACAGTAATTTGGCTCTGCTCAGAATCTTGTTAAAAGTTAACATAGTTGATGGTCAGCTCCTACATAGAGAACATTTGTGCGATTAGTGTGAAAATATTGAGTCACTTTAATTTACCATTATAGGTGCTCTTCTGATAAATACACCAATGCAGTAATTGGTAATCAGTACCAGACTTGAATGCAAATACACTGGACTACTTAGTTGGAGAAATCTAGTTGCATTAGCAGAGCTGGCAGCATCAGCTTTGTCCTAGTTCAGCCCAACGGAGCATAATGGGAATTGAGTGGATGAAGCGGATCCTTCGAAGCAGCAAACAAGGTTCATAAAGCGGCCTAAACAATGGAGCTAACGTAGTAGCAGGAGATTGGTATAAGAGGCTGAGCTGGAATGCTCTTTTCCCAACTACTTACCTTGAAGGAAACCCCAAAGAAAAGGAGCCAACTGTATCGTAAATAAAAACCAGGTTGTTACGTGGAAATAAATGTGTACGTTTGACACTCTATAGAAAGGAAAAGTAGATTCTTTCTGCCTTTCCCCAACCCTTATGGGTATTCTCTCTCCGTCAGTTCCCAGTTTCCCTTGCCACTTTTTTCCCTCCTTCTATAGCGGCCCATTATTGTGAAAATTTCAAATGTATTTTACATTTTTATACATACTTACGCAGGGTCTTGAGAGCATTGGAAGGTTCCATTTGAAAAAGAGAATATGGAAGTACGTAAGTCTTACTTTTAGAGGAAATATATGTATGTATGTAGAGTTACAGTACGTTTTATGCACTTTCCATTTCCATTAGGCGAGGTGCTTTTTCTCTCTCGTCTTAGCTTTAAAGTCCAATAGTGTGGAGCTATATTGATGTTTGTGGACATAGGCGACGACGGCGGGAATGGAGACACGCTCTCCAAGTATTTTGTTTAGTTCCAGAGAGCGTCTTTAATACGGATTTCCCCGGTTCACACTACATGCTACACAATGTAGGTAAGTGTAAGGTATGCAAGATTTCTAAACAAATTCTTGCGTCAGAAGAGATGGAGACTTAAGCTCCGTGCTACCGCCTGGTACTCGCTGCCTATAAGTTAAGGTTATATCCAGTAATGGCACACTAGTGGAGCCTGGAACCTAAAATGGACCATGCATAATGCATAATAGAGTGTGATCGATTTGGCCTAGAACTCAAAATAGACGAGTAGACCACGAGAATACCTGTAGTACAAAATGTAAAAAAAAATCCAACTGTTGTTTCAGATCAGAGCTTGTTTTTAGGATGGAAACGTTCACAATTTTGTAAGTTAAGCATACTTAATACCTCAATTGCACACAAAAGGAAACAATTAATTTAATTTCCTTCTTCAAAGCATCTGTAACGCTAACATTTGCGTTGTGACATAGCACATACATTCCTGTTCAATTTTCATGCCATTATTAAGTGTTAATGACAGAAGCGCATAATTACATGTTATGGTGTGCCTGCAATGAGTTTAACTTATACTGGTTTGGATTTGGATGTGATATTTTAGTGCTTTTTGGTCATCTGGTGGTGAACTCGATTTGCGCAAAAAAAAATGGCATATCGATCCAAAATACTGAAAAGTTGAAGTTATCCATAATACATCCATCATTAATAAATAAATACCTCTGTCCCTTCTTGCAATATAACTTTCCATCATTTGTGATATCAAGCCTATGAATGTATAATGATGAGTCCATTTGCTGATATTATTTTCCCTACCCCAAATTGCAGTCAAGTTTCAAGTTTTACATCGCATAATATAGGTACTCTTGGAAAAGGTTTGGCCGTTCAAGCAACAGGCAAGCGGAATTTGCAAGCTGTTCCTTAATACCACTTATAGACAAGGTCATAAATTTGGAATGAATTCAATACTGTCTTCAAGCTAATGCCAAAGAATTACACGATGCTAGCTGGATTTCCCAATTTGATTTCGTATCCAAAGAACCCATAGGTACACACCCACATCCGGAGAAGGGAAGTACCTAATGTACGAGACAGTTGGTTTAATCAACGGTTTGGCCCGAGGCCATAAGTCAAACAGACGAAGAAAAAAGAGTCAAAGTCAAGTGAACTAAATTGATTGTACTTGTAAAAAAGGGAGCAAAAGTAATTTCAATTTACTCAAAATGGAAGAAGTCAGTCATGCATGGAAGGAAAGTTCCAAAGATTCACTTTTTCTTGTCTTAAAAACAAAAGGAGGGGAGACACGATGAAGTAATATTATAAAACTACAAACGTCCTCTTCCTATGTTGTGCCTCCTCAAAACTTGTTGGCTTTTTCCCTCCTTGACTCTCCGCCTCAAAAGTCTCCGTTTAGAATTATTTCCAGCATTGGGACCAAGGAGGGCCCAGGCCTGCAGCCTATACACGGCTCCTCTCCTAAAATTAACATACTATAATAGTTAAAATCCTATTATTAGTTCTCCGTTGGGAGACTTGAACATTGAAAAGTCTTTATGAATATTCATAGGCTCCTGCCTTCTCGGAATATACATAGGAAGAAACGACACGTAATAAGAGTATACAGCACTAGTCCCTTCCTTCCCGTTAAACTTTATTTGAAATACCTAATTAAACGGATAAGAAACAGACATGCTGGGATGCTTAAAAACTTGACCTATTTAGATTACTTTCCAGACGGGCCAGCATTTTATCTTTATCTAATTTTATCCTTTCTAATTTCATACAAAGGTTTGTTGTGTAAAGTTTGAATGGAAACACTTGAGCAGAAGTGTTGGCTCATTCTTTATTCTTAATCAGAATCAAGGACCTACTTGGGAATAAGCGGATTACTAGTTGCAATAGTTGCATTTGCATTAGGGAGTCCAAGCCCGGGCTCAGTCCCGGGCTTGAAGCCCGGGCTTTTGGATTTTTAGTCCGGGCTTGAGGCCCGGGCTTGGCCTTCGGGAGCCCGGGCTTGAAAGTAGGAAATATTT